>VSMD01011373.1:0-141831 GCA_008750895.1 Mirza zaza | reverse complement strand
TTGAGACAGAGTCTCACTTTATTGCCCAGGCTAGAGTGAGTGCCATGGCGTCAGCCTAGCTCACAGCAACCTCAAACTCCTGGGCTCATGGGATCCTCCTGCCTCAGCCTCCCGAGTAGCTGAGACTACAGGCATGTGCCACCATGCCTGGCTAATTTTTTTCTATATATATTAGTTGGCCAATTAATTTCTTTCTATTTATAGTAGAGATGGGGTCTCGCTCTTGCTCAGGCTGGTCTAGAACTCCTGAGCTCAAACGATCCGCCCACCTCGGCCTCCCAGAGAGCTAGGATTACAGGCTTGAGCCACCGCGCCCGGCCGACCTGTGAATTTGATAAAGTTTATCTCCCACCTTTTGGAGCACATGTGTCTTACAAGGCCTTCAGTGTTCTAACCATTTCTTTTTTGTTTTTATTTTTTATTTTATTTTTAATTTTCAAATTTTCTCCTAGAACATTTTCTTGAACTTGTATAACATTTCTTATTTACCCAGTTCTATTAGCATATTATCATCAGTTTGTTGGATTGAGTTACGTATGTGCATAAAATCATGTTAATCTGCCCTGGCACAGGTACCATATCTGGCATGAAAACTTCTACTTAGTTGAGTTTCAGGAATGGTATGGTTTTTGCAAAGGTTAGAGTAGTAAACTGTCAGAGATGCAATGGGAACCACTATACCTTAATCATTTAAATAAACATAATTCAAAAATAATATAATATAGCCACATAGCTAATTTAATAATCTAGTTACCATATTTTTAAAAGTAAAAATAAATATTAAATTAATTTTACTAACATAGTTATTTAAGCTATTAATAATATATCCAAAACATCATTTCAACAGGTAATCAATATTAAAAGTTAATAATGGGACAGCTGACATTTTATGTATAAAATGTTTAAAACAAAGTATGTATTTTATGTTTCCAGTTCATATTATTTGAGACACTAAATTTTTATTGGAAATATTTGGTCTATATTTAAATTTAATTATATTTTAAGTTGAAAAAATTAGATTCACATACCCACAATATTCCAAACATGCTCAAAAGATTTTTCATCACTGAATTAAATAACCAAATATTACTTTACTTCAATATTTGCATTATACATTTACACAATTGATTCATTTTTTTAGACTACTTTACTTTTTCCAAGAAAAAGCATATCCATTTCAAAACTTGGCCTGTCCAAGTTAAGTAAATTAACTGACTGTATCAACTCAGTATTATTAACATCAAATTCAAAGATTTAACACATAAATTGAAAAATAACTCTAAATTCATCAATATCAACAATATTTTAAAAATATACCTTGTATATTTTGAAAATGATTTCCATAGCTATATAATTAAATTCTTCCACATATCATATATACTATCCTAAAATATATAAAGTCATTATTCTTGATTCATATCATAAAATGTTTCCATTTCAACATAAACTCTCACACCTCTTTAGTGAGACCACAGATAAATTTTCCTTTTCTGGTAGCTTCAAATTTAGCTTACTTATATACAGTGTGATATTGCTGATAAAATATAAATCACACTGCCACTTGTTATTTTAGTTATTTAAATGGTTGCTATATGTTTTAAGAAGACCTCAAATTAGAATAAAAGTATAACAAATCTTTGAAAAACTCTTCCATGATTCAACTGATGAACAATGACAAAGGACACAAGATCAGTAAACTCACTGTTTTCTATTATAAAATTTAATTAATTGAGTTAATAAAATTAAATTAATTGGTGAAGAATCATAGCATTTGCAAGTATAAATTGAATGAATTTCACAAGTATATCTACAACACATAAATTCTGCTGTCCAAAACTGAGCATATATATTTTCACTGTGTATCACATAGTGGAATGAAGCAAATGAGGACATATTATTCTCTTGTTTTAAATTTCAGTAAATCTATATTTTTGATAAGACATAACATGAGCAACATTTGTTTTGATAAAAACTATTTTTATATTTAGAAGAAAAATTTTTGAAAGATAAAATTAGCCTTTTTTATTTCAGAATATTAGGGGAGTAAAAATGTTTAGGTTTTAATTTTTAAATTTGCTCACATTTTAAAACTAGAAAATATTTGATTGTATAGTTTAAAATGCCAACTTAATTAATTATGATGAATATAAGTACAATATAGCTCATCTACATAAAATATTGAAAGAAGCACAATTATAATATTACAGTGGTGAGTATAAAAACATTTGAACTGAATCCATTGATGTTTATAAAGCAGAATACCAGTCATTGGTATCAGTTCATCAGAGAGGACTCTGTACACTAGTTATCAGTCCCAGAGGAGGACTTTAAACACCACCAATTTCAACTAAGGTCCCTGGATCTAGCAAGAGGTCTTGCACAGACCAAGCTTCCAGAGGTTTTGCACAAACCCAGCTGCTAGAGTTTGAGTATAATGAGACAGAACACTCTCACAAGTCAGGCAAAGGAACTTGATTATTCACCACTGGGCAGCAAGAATCAACAAAACCCTAAGACCCAGGGCTTGCTGGTTAAGGCTCAGTGTAGCTTCCCAGGGCAAATGGGGTCTCACCAGTGCATGCCACACTTCACAGCTGTGGGACCACCAAAGCACTCTGCTCTGGGTTTTATACATGTGGTGCCACTTGACCCACCAGGTTGAAGCGTTGCAAGACATCCTGTTCTAGGAGGGATGAGGACAAAGCCCAGGCTATTTCAGGCAGTTCCTCTTTATCTCAGGATTTTGAATTCTTGGTGTATTCTGTCTGAGAATTGCAAGTAAGAGGGTGAAGATGTTGGTTGGCAAAGGTAATTCAGGGGCCTGTCCCCTACTGTGCTGACTAAATCAATGATGTGTTTAAATCAATAATACTAGAAATGACTCTACTGACATACAGACTACAATACAATAATAATATCTATTGATGTAACTGTTAAAGTAAAATGTACCTTTACCAATACAATAAAATTGTGTTAATGTAAATACCTTATAATACATCAGTTTTTAATATTCAATTAGTTATAATGAAATAAATTTAAAAATTTAGTTCGGCAACTAAGTTTGCCACATTTCAAGTTCTCAGTAATCACACCTAGCTATTGGCTACCATACTGCACAGCACAGCTGTAGACCTTTAAGCGGTGCTCTGATTTCCATCATCTGGCCTGTGTTATGGTATTGTTTTTGAGTTAATGTTTTAGCCTGGGAGAGCAGTTTCAGAGACTTCCACTCGACTTTCCCCACTATAACTCTTTCCCCCTCGAACAAGCCTCAATGTCATGATCATGCCAACTCTAAAGTACAGCTGCTATCCATTAATATATTCATGAGCTGAGGAAATCCCCATTGGGTAAACTGGAAGCAGTCTAAGCTGGATTGGAACTCCGTTATTCTCATCCCCATGTGCCTATTCTAACATAAGGGCCATTATAATGTTTCCAGTCTCTGAGTACTGATATTCATTCAAACAGTACCAGGTCTGAAATGTTTTATATTTGCCATCCCACAGCACACAGCTATTCAAATACATGGCTGCAGAAGTATCCGGGATTTTATTGAGGAAGTCCTTTTTCCTTTGGACTCATGCTCTTCATAGTCAATGGGCTACAGTTTATAAAAGTAGCTCAGTTCCAGAAACTCAGCAAGGGATCTAATTTTTTTTTCATTTTTATCCCCATTTTTAAAATTTATGTTTTATTTCAGGATAGTATGGGGGTACAAACATTTTGGTTACAAGTGCTGACTTTGCTTCACCCGAGCCAGGGCTAGAGGCACGCCCTTCCCCCATACAGTGTCCACCGCATCCATTAGTTGTGAATTTACCACCTCCCCACCTGACCGACACCCAGTGAATATTACCACCATGTGAGCACCTTAGTGTCTATCAGTTAGTACCAGTGTGATGGTGAGTACATGTGGCACTTATTTTTCCATTCTTGTGATATCTCAATTTGAAGGATGGGCTCAAACTCTATCCAGGATAATAGAGGAGGTGCTAGATCACAATTGCTTTTTGTAATTGAGTAGTATTCCATAGTATACGTATACCACATTTTATTAATCCACTCATATATGATGGGCACTGGGATGTTTCCACATCTTTTTTTTTTTTTTTTTGAGACAGAGTCTCACTTTATTGCCCAGGCTACAGTGAGTGCTGTGGCGTCAGCCTAGCTCACAACAACCTCAAACTCCTGGGCTCAAGCGATTCTACTGCTTCAGCCTCCCAAATAGCTGGTAGTACAGGCATGTGCCACCAGGCCCGGCTAAATTTTTGTATATATATTTTTAGTTGGTCTATTAATTTCTTTCTATTTTTGGTAGAGACAGGGTCTCGCTCTTACTCAGGCTGGTTTCAAACTCCTGACCTCGAGCAATCCACCTGCCTCGACCTCCCAGAGTGCTAGGATTACAGGCGTGAGCCGCCGTGCCCAGCCTGTTTCCAAATCTTTAAAATTGTGAATTGTGCTGCCATAAACATTGCCAAGTGCAGATGTCTTTATTATAGAATGCCTTTTTTTCCTTTGGGTAGATGTCTAGTAGTGAGATTACTGGATCAAGTGGTATTTCTATTTTTAGCTCTTTGAGGTACCTCCAAATCATTTTCCATAGGAGTTGTACCAATTTGCAGCCCCACCAGCAATGTTCCTATCTCTCCACATCCACACAGCATTTGTAGTTTTGGGACTTTTTGATAGAAGCCATTCTCACTGGAGTTAGGTGATATCTCATGTGGCTTTGATTTGTATTTCTCTAATGATTAGAGATGTTGAGCATTTTTAAATATGTTTGCTGGCCATTATTCTGTCTTGTTTTGAAAAGTTTATGTTCATGTCCTTTGCCCATTTATTGATGGGGTTCTTAGGTTTTTTTCTTGTTGGTTTTATTAAATTCTATATATATTCTTTTTTTTTTTTTTTTGAGACAGAGTCTAGCTTTGTTGCCCAGACTAGAGTGAGTGCCATGGCATCAGCCTAGCTCACAGCAACCTCAAACTCTTGGGCTCAAGCGATCCTACTGCTTCAGCCTTGCAAGTAGCTGGGACTACAGGCATGCACCACTATGCCTGGCTAATTTTTTCTATATATATTTTAGTTGGCCAATTAATTTCTTTCTATTTATAGTAGAGATGGGGTCTCACTCTTGCTCATGCTGGTTTCAAACTCCTGACCTTGAGCAATCCGCCCGCCTCGGCCACCCAGAGTGTTAGGATTACAGGCGTGAGCCACTGCGTCTGGCCTATAATGATTCTTGTTATCAGCCCTTTATTGGATGTGTAGAAAGCGAATATTTTCTCCCATTCTATAGGTTGTCTATTCGCTCTAATGATAGTTTCCTTGGCTGTGCAGAAGATTTTTAATTTGATCAGGTCTGATTTGTTTATTTTTGTTATCACCCTGATTGCCTTTGGGGGTCTTCTTCATAAATTCTTTGCCTAGGCCAATGTCTATAAGAGTTTTCCCAACATTTTCTTCTAGAATTCTTATAGTTTCACGCCTTAGGTTTAAGTCTGTTATCGGCCATGAGTTGATTTTTGTGAGAGGTAAAAGGTGTGGATCCTGTTTCAATCTTCTACATGTGGCTATCCAATTTTCCCAGCACAATTTATTGAATAAGTATTCTTTTACCCAGTGTATGTTTTTGTCTGCTTTGTCAAAGATCAGATGGCTATATGAGGATGCCTTTATATGTGGGTTCTCAGTTCTGTTCCATTGATCTATGTCTCTATTCTTGTGCCAGTACCATGTCTCTGTTCTTGTGCCAGCACCATGATGTTTTAGTTACTATAGCCTTGTGGTATAACTTGGAGTCTGGTAAATTGATGCCTCCAAATTTGTTCTTTTTGCTTAAGATTGCTTTACTATACAGGGTCTTCTCTGGTTCCACATGAAGTGTAGAATTATTTTTTCTAGATCTGTGAAAAATATTGTTGGTATCTTAATAGGGATTGCACTGAATCTGTAGATCACTTTGGGTATAGACATTTTAACAATGTTGATTCTGCCAACCCACGAGCATGGTATGGTTTTCCACCTGTTTATGTCCTCTGCTATTTCCTTCCTCAGTGTTTTGTAGTTGTCCCTGTAGAGGTCTTTTACCTACTTAGTTAAACGTATTTGTAGGTGTTTTACTTTCTTTGTTGCTATTTTGAAGGGTATTGAGTCTTTTATTTGGTTCTCAGTTTGACTGTTGTTGGAAAAATCTTATTTAAGAGACCAATTTTACCCTATGTTATTGTATTATTACTATTAAATATAATTTTAATAAAACCTTATAAACAGAGCTATTCAATATCAACCATCTGTGACCATAAAAGATAAAACTTCTGTAAACTTTTTATAACCCCTTACAATTTTTTCTTTTCTCTTTCTTTCTCCAACTTTCTATATACATTCAATTTTTCTAGAGTGCCATGGCGTCAGCCTAGCTCACAGCAACCTCAAACTCCTGGGCTCAAGCAATCCTTCTGTCTCAGCCTCCTGAGTAGCTGGAACTGCAGGCATGTGCCACCATGCCTGGCTAATTTTTTATATATATATATATTTTTTTTTTTAATGGAAAAAAAATTTAAATCCTGTTTTACATGTTTAGAAGCTGTGATTAGTAGTGAAGAAGTAATTTCAAACAAATAAAGTTTATGGGCTGCATTACTGAAAATAAAATAAATCAATATTTGCTGTGAACATTACAGGAACTTGTACAAACTCATGTCCACTAGGAAAATCAAAACTAGATCCCCACTAAAACAAAACTAAAAACATAAAAACTAAGAAAAGGGGCCACTGGAGTTATCTAGCTAATCAGTTTAATACCAGAATAGTATAGCATGTTCACACACAGGGAATTTACAGATAGACATCTACGTTAGCTTAAGATAGGACTAGCAGTTAGGCAATGAGTGTCATATCAGCATAAATGGCACTTAATATATGGAGGGGACTTAAGTTTTCCCTATATTCTCTAACATAACTTCTGATATACAATTGGTAATTTGGGCTCACAAAAGGTTTTAGATTATAACACTAATACATTTCCTTCTCAGTTGAACACCTCCCCACACTAATTTTTACAACATCAGATAAGTTCTACATTAATATTGTCATACATTTCTTGCAATGATACAACTCTCCTTTTGTGGATTATGTCTGAATAAAACACTAGAGCTTTTCCTACATTATAGCAAAGGCAGGAATTTGTTTCTGTTGTTGCTTACTGACATTCAGCACAAATTTTATTTATATTGAAGGTTTTCCCACAACTGAAAGGACTCTTTCTCCAAATTTTGCTTAATTTTAGTAATGTCTGACCTCTGAGTTAAACTTTCATTATAAAAATTGAATTAATGTTTTTTCCCATGTGGTTTTTGTTAATGTAGTATAAGAGTTGAGCATTGATTAAAACCTTTTTCATACTCATCAACAGCATTCATAAGATTTTTTTTTGGTATGTTATCTCTGGTACTGAATAAAGTTGATGTATACACTAAAGGTTTTCTCATATTCATCACATTTAGACTGTCTTTCTCAGAATGGACTTTCTCATGATTAATAAGATCAGAGAGTTGGCTAAAACTTCTGTTGCACTGAACACACCAGTAGGGTTTCTTCCCAGTGTGGATTTTCTGGTGTTCTACAAGATCTGTGCATATGCTGAAGGCTTTCCCACATGCATCACATTTATATGGCTTTTCCCCAGTGTGTATTATTTGGTGGTTAATGAGATCAGAGTGCCAACTAAGGCTTTTGCAACATTGATCACACGAATATGGTTTCTCCCCAGTGTGGATTCTCTGATGGAGGATAAGAGCTGAGCACTGACTGAAAGCCTTCTTACACTCATTACATTGATAAGGTTTTTCCCTAGTGTAGATTCTCTGGTGTTTGATGACATCTGAGTTCTGACTGAAACTTTTTCTGCACTGTGTGCATGCATATGGCTTTTCTCTAGTGTGAACTCTCTGATGAATAATAAGGTCAGAACTCTGACCAAAGGCTTTCTCACAACTATCACAATGATAAGGGTTTTCACTAGAATGTGCCCTCTGATGTTTAGTGAGGTCTGAACTTTGACTAAAACTTTTACTGCACTGGTTACATGCATATGGTTTCTCTCCAGTGTGTATTCTTTGATGCTTAACAAGATCTGAACGGCGACTAAAGCTTTTAGTACAATCACTACATGGATAAGGTTTCTCTCCAGTGTGGATTCTTTGATGAAGAATAAGGTTGGAGCTCTGACTAAAGGTTTTCCCACACTCATCACATTCATAGGGTTTCTCACCTGTATGAATTCTATGATGTTTAACAAGATCTGATCTTCGACTAAACATTTTATTGCACTGATTATATGGGTTAGGCTTCTGTCCAGTGTGAATTTGTTGATGATTAATAAGATCTGAAAGCCTACTAAAGGTTTTGCTATATTGACTACATGGACAGGGTTTCTCTCCAGTATGAATTCTTTGATGTATAATAAGGACTGAGCTCTGATTAAAAGCTTTTCCACATTCATTATATTTATAAGGTTTCTCTCCAGTGTGGATCCTTTGATGTTTAATAAGGTCTGAGTTCTGACTGAAACTTTTGCTACACTGATTACATGGCTATGGTTTCTCCCCAGTGTGGATTTTCTGATGTAGAATAAGATCTGAGCTCTGACTGAAGGCTTTCCCACACACGTCGCATTTATATGGTTTCTCCCCAGTGTGGATTCTTTTATGTTTTAAGACATCAGAACTCTGACTAAAATGTTTGTTACACTGGTTACATGTATAAGGCTTCTCTCCAGTGTTGTTTCTCTGATGCTTAACCAGGTTTGAGCGCTGGCTGAAACTTTTACTGCAATGACTGCACTGGGAGGGTTTTTCTCCTGTATGGATTCTCTGATGTATAAAGAGATCTGAGCTCTGACTGAAGGTTTTCTCACATTCATCACATTTATAAGGTTTTTCACCAGTGTGGACTCTTTGATGTTTAATAAGGTCTGAACTCCGACTGAAACTTTTAATACACCAGTTACAAGGATAAGGTTTCTCCCCAGTATGAATTCTCTGATGCAGAAGCAGGGCTGAGCTCACATTAAAGGTCTGTCCACACTTATCACGTTCATAGGGTTTCTCCTAGTGGGTTCTTTGATGCCTAATAAGGCCTGTACTCCAAACAAAGCTTTGCCCACATTCATCACAGTTATGTTGTCTTCTTTTAAAGAGGTTATGATCCTTTTCATTTAATTTATTCCCAAAGTCACAGAATTCTCTGCCTTCAGAATCCTGGAGAAAATGCTCTCTAATGTTGCCAGACTCTTCAGTCAATGATTCAGTTTTTGCTGTAGTTTCCTTCTCTGAAGCTGGTTCTCCAATCTTGGTCTTGGTCTCACCATCTGAGAAAAGGTGGTGTTCTTGAGATTCATAATTGAACTGGATCTCCATGGACTGCAACTGGACACCTCAGGGAGCAAGTGAAGAATTACCATTTCCTCTGTAAACTTTTCTTGTTCACATAAGGGTTTGAGACTTGGAGGCAACTGGGCACCACTGGGCTTGGAAGGGAACCATTGTGCAGACTAGTGATATAATTTCTGAGACTAGACCACCAGAAACATCCTCTCGACGTGGTTCCTGGATCACTGTCTGGCCTCACACTCTGCAAGCCCGCCATCACACTGTTCTAATTTTTTCTATATATTTTTAGTTGGCCAATTAATGTCTTTCTATTTTTAGTAGAGGCAGGGTCTTGCTGTTGCTCAGGCTGATTTTGAACTCCTGACCTTGAGCGATCCGCCTGCCTCGGCCTCCCAGAGTGCAAGGATTACAGGCGTGAGCCACCACACCCGGCCTCTTCTTTTTCTTTAATGCATACTTTAAATAACTTCTAAACTGGAAGAAATTACTTTTCCTTTCAAATAAACCACATCTTTATGTCTCTTTTATATATTTTTTCCAAAAAAAGGAACATTTTATTTTTATACACTTTGTATATTAAATTGTATCTTTTCTTACTCATAATTTCATTACCATATGTTAAAATTTTAAGTCTTATTTACTTTAATTCATAATGAAAAACAACAAGTAAGAAATTTTAACTGTGAATCACATACTAACAATTTATGAATATACATTTTATCATTTTTAGAAATGTAAGCTTTCTAATGGAATAATTTTTCAACATGGAACAGGACATATTTACTAACAGATCTAAATATCTTTTGTTTCTCTGGAATAAGAAATCAAAAGTATATAAGTTTAAACATATTTAGTAATTAATGTCTTAGCACTATGTTTTATTTGGAAGTGATCTACATATTTAATGAATATCCATCATTTAATTTAGTTTATCAAAACTCTAAGGATACAGTTACCAAAAAGGTTTGAGAAATCTATTAAGTAAACATATTATAAAACAGCAGAAGCTTCTGCTGTTGCACATTGTTCATTTTCAAACAAAGCTGGGATGAAATTACCTTCATGCTCATACTGTAATAATTCCTGGTGATATGCCCTGAGAAATATCAAAAGAAAAGAAGTTGGTTGTGGTGCTCGGGTTTTTGAAACTTGAGTCTAGTGTCTCCAGTGAGTGACATTTGGGGAAACTGTATCTATCACATGGGTGCCTGTGACTCTCCCCCAGGACAGGCCGGGCAGAACCTGGATTGAAGGGAGACTCCGGTCTCCCGGGGAAGTGAGGATCGCTCAATGTCAGGAGCTTGAAACCTGCCTGAGCAAGAGTGAGACCCCATGTCTACTAAAAATAGAAACAAATTAGCTGGACAACTAAAAATATATATAAAAAATTAGCCAGGCATGGTGGTGCATGCCAACAGTCCCAGCTACTATGGAGGCTGAGGCAGGAGGATCGCTTGAGCCCAGGAGTTTGAGGTTGCTGTGAGCTAAGCTAATGTCACAGCACTCTAGCCCAGGCAACAGAGTGACACTCTGTCCCCCTCCAAAAAAATTTACCACCCCCCTTGCCCCGCACTGAGGTGACTCTAACGTGTAGACAAAGGTGAGAAGCACTGGTTCAGAGTGAAGGATGCATTAGCTGTGGTAATTTCCACATGTGCTGTGGGCATCTGCCCCCATGGCCACTCCCATATTTGGGGTCTTAGAAAACATCTTAACCCTGTTAAAAATCAAGGGATAACTTTAAGACATACTCAGCTGTTTGGCTAAATTGCAGTAGGGGGAAATGTGTTCTGAGAAGATCTATCTTTATGTTACTTGCTTCCAGAGTAAGAGGTGCTGAAAATTATAAATAGCCTACAAATACCAAAGAGGGATCAAAAGAATTTGCAGACATGTGCTTAACAAGTGCTGTCAAAATTCTGTTAGGATGAGAAATCAAAAAATATAATGTTGGGCTTATTTTCCTAAACTCAGTGCTCAGCCATTTCCTCAAATTATTCCCAGTCCTTCTGAGATGCTTCAGAAGCATTCTCTGGAAGGGATTATTTCTGATCATGAAAAGTCAAGCATAGTTATTCTTTTTTTTTCCTTGAGACAGAGTCTTGCTCTGTCACCTGGGCTAGAGTGTTATGGCGTCAGCCTAGCTCACAGCAACCTCAGCCTCTTGGGCTCAAGTGATCCTCCTGCCTCAGCCTCCTGAGTAGCTGGGACTACAAGCATGTGACACCATGCATGGCTAATTTTTTCCCTATTTTTAGTTGCTCATCTAATTTATGTTTATTTTTAGTAGAGATGGGGTCTCGCTCTCACTCAGGCTGGTCTCAAACTCCTTACCTCAAGCAATCCTTCCCTCTTGGCTTCCCAGAGTGCTAGGGTGACAGGCATGAGCTACCATGCCCGGCCAAGCATCATTGTTCTTGCCTCCAAGCACAGCATTTTAGTATAGGATAGTAATATAAATCTTACCTGCAAGAAAACAAGATAATATTGACAGCAAAAGCAGCAGCAATTTTTAAAAATCATTTCTTATATTCATTCCCTTGGCAATGTACTTCTACAGCTGCTCCTATTGCAGAATCTGTTTCCCAAACCTTGCAACTATTTGGCCTTCCTAGCTCTGGCCATTAGAAAGCTGGGAATATGACAGTGTGCTAGTTTTGGGCCTTGGCTCCAAAGGTTTTGAAGGCTTCTGCTTTTCCTTTCAGAACCCTGCCAGCCCCATGAGAACAAGTCCATTTTATCCTTCTGGAGGATAAAATACCATGAGGAGGAAAACCAAAGTTCTCCACTTGAGAGCCAGCTCACCCCCAGAAGCCACCTGGTCAATCTGCAGTTGACCACACATTCCTAACACAGCCCAGCTGAGCCCAGCCAAAATTTCTAACCAGCTCAATCATGAGTTAGTAAATGTTGGGATAGTTTGTTATGCAAAATAGCTAATTAATATATATGCCCATTACTGACAGGATGCCACGACCCTAGGACAGATCGATTACAAGGTACCTACAGACAGTAGGCACCCTATAGGTACTAATTTTCTTTTATGCTTATTTAAATTTGGATTTCATGTTTGATGGTGCTGAGTTATACTGAAATAAATGCATTTAGAAATGTATGCCTTTGTGCTTAAACTCACATGGTCTCCCACACCACAGGAGGAAAGAGACACCACAGCCATACCATTAGGACCAAGTCCTGATTGCAAAATAAGAAGTTTGCGTTTCATCTGTTTTCTCCACATCTAAACTCTGGAGGCTAAAGTTTTGGATAAGTCAGAAGACATAGGGCTCCCTCTTCTTGGGGTCTCATTGTCCTTTGTTCACAGAATAATCTCTAGAAGAGGGATGGACCCCCACAAAGAAGCAGGTGGGCAGAGTGGTCTATCCCCTGCTCTCTCCAAGGGTGCTGTCTTTCCCACCTTTGGAGCTGAAGAGAGATGATAGTAGTGAGGGGCTAGTCTCTTCCCTCTGTTAAAAAGGAGGGGTGGTTCAGATCCTTCAACTCCCTGAGGTCAGGAGATTCTGAGCCCTCAGAGCTGCGCTTCAGTGTGGCAGCCACTGCCCAAGTGGGGCTAAAGTGGTTGGTCTAAACTAACATATGCTACAAGCTTAACATAGAGACTATTTCAAAGATAGTGCACCAAATATATATATTTCACTAACAGTTATATATTGATCACATATTAAAAATGATACTATTTCAGATATTTTGGTTTAAATGAATTTTTACAATCAATTTCACCTGTTTCTTTTCTTTTCTTTTAATTTGCTTACTAGAAGGTTTGAAACTCACATGTGGCTCACATATTATTTCTTAGATGATTGCCTTCCTTTTGAAATTTCAGGCTGCCTTCTCAAAAGACCAGAGGGCAGGAAGGTCATGAAATCTGAAAATTTAAAATAATTGTCATTATATTGTTTTCATTTGTGAATAACAAATATATATATACATATATGTGTGTATGTATGTCAGTGTGTGTGTGTGTGTATATATATATATATATAAATTCATAAATTATATATACAAGGTTAAATGCAAATGCCCCCTGTGTGGGGCCAGGCCCAGGGCAAAGGGAAAGGCCTACATGAAAGGGGATGAATCCAGCAAACCGTCACTCTTGACTCATTCAGCCTGAGTCACAGTCATCCCCTGTCACTCAGGATCCCAGAATGCAGCTCTTAGAGTCGTATCCAATTAGGGGTCCTGGCTCATGTGAATGGTTCACTTAGTTAGAGTATCTTATTAATTTACGTATAACTAAAAAATGTACAAATGCATAAAGTAATTTCAAAAGAGCACTGAGAGAAAGGATGACATTAAAGCTTAGCAAGAGCACATTCAGTAAATATATAGAATGTTGAAAGAGTGAAGAATCTCAGAGGCAAGCCACACCCCCATATTTTAATAAAGAAATTAAAGCTTACAGTAGTTATTAATAGATGATTAGTTCTTATCATAGTGCGAGTGAGGAATAAAGTCACACCTAGAAACACTAGGTCTTTGTTTTACTTAAGGGCCCTAACTTATTTGGTTAATCAATATGGCCAGAAGTGCTATCAAGTTGCATATGTGAAATTTGCTCTGAACAATCATTATTTTCTGTTTCAAGTTATAATTGGTCTAGAAGTACCAGTAAATGTTATTTCTTATTTGCTGACATGTATTTTCTTTAACTCTACAATGCTTTCACCAACAAAAATATTCTTCCACGAAATGAAGTTATACAAATAATATGCTCCTGGTCTCACTCTGTAACTTCCATCATTTTAGGATGAGTTATTAAATACATCCTCATATAAACTAGTTGGCAACAAAAGCACCGATTCTTTGGCTATCTTCATTATCCACATGTGTTATTGGGACTGAATCAATCTTGAGTTAATCTACATTAATTGTTAAGACAGCTTAAAAAGCAGATTGGTCATGCTGTGGAACACACTATGCATATGTGGTTATGCCATTAGACTAAATCTATTAGCCTTTTAAAATCTAAGAAATACCTTTTCAATACACATGTTTCTTTCCAGAGCTGCACAATCTGTTTATTGTTCTTTTCTTGTCCTATCTAGAGGTTTTCTGCTTTTTAATTGCAGGAAGCTCAAAGGCTGAGGTAATGTGTTTAAGTAAGATTTCTTTTTTCTCAAGTTCAGGCACGAGCACTATGAATTCAGAGCCCTTTCCTGATAGAGCACGTTTGCACCTTCCTCAGCATGTGCTGCTTTTCAACTCAGTTCCACACCTGCCCCCGTTAGTACACAGACATGTAGGACACGGGTCTGAAGGAAATCTCTGGACACAACAAGCAGAATCTGGAGAAAGAAAAGGCAAAAAGGAGGAAATTAGAGAACACATAATTCTATGAATTCCTTAAGCATTGAGAACATAGTAATAGACAATGACAGGACAAGCCTCTTCTCAAAGGGTTCAATTCTATAATATGTATAATTATTTATCATGGGCATTTATCATTAGGCTAACACTCTAATAGAATACATTCAGATCAATATATGCTTTAAAACAAAGAAGCTGAAATGTAATGTAATTAAACATATTTTAGGGAAAAAGTTATTTTGAATTGATATTTATTATCCCTGCAAGAGCATTTTCTCTTGTGGATCCTTAATAGTCTTGGTTTGGACAGAATATTCTCTCTTTTCATTGAAAAAATAAAGAAAGAAGATACATAAGGAAAGAAAAAAATAAGGAAAGAGAGAGAGAAAAAAAGAGTTCTAAAAGAATGAAAAAAGAAAAGTATATTAGGAGAAAAATAATGGACACTTAAAATGGCATTATCAACACGAATATAACTTTTCTATGTAGCTGTTATAGCAGGCCTTAGAATTCTCTGGGGTAATCACATTTAGTTTTTTTAATATATAAACTAATAACTATAGTCTGTATTTATCAAACTTGTCTGAAAATCCACATTTTCCTTCACGAAGCTTTCTTATTCCCATGTCATTCTAGAAATTAGGGTTATGCAGTCCAAAGAGGTAAGTCCTCCTTCTAATGTCAGAAAGATGGGTGCCGACAGGCCAGCACTCTTGCTGTTATTATTGTCACATAACATTGATATTAAAAATTAATTTCACCATTCATTGAAAGCTTATTCAATGCTCAGTTAAGCCTTCCTTGGGCCAGGCCTTATAGCCTCCAAAATGGTGTTTCCTGGTTTGCTTTTGAGATTAGAACTATATTCATTCACATATGTTCAGCTAATGTATTTAAGACACAATCATGGACAACAGAAACTTTGGTTTCAGGCAGTCTCTTACCTTACCCGGATTCTAAACATAACAAAATTGTGTTGACTTTTGGTTTTGTTTTGTATTGTTTTGCCTAACATGGATTATCATTCTATGTTGCTGCTTGGTTTATATTGAGTTACCCTGAGGAAATCTTCATACCAATGGTTTTCAGAGGGGACCATTCTAATTCATCTAATGATGTTGACCATAAAAAAGGAAGTTACAGTGTTGTTTTATTTCCTCCAAAGGACTTTTTGTCACATTATTTAATTTTTATCACCTGTTCATAAGTGATTAACAAAATAACTGATCTACAAAGATTTTGGAGAAGAGATTTTGTTTGGCCACATCTCTTCTTGTGCACTTTTTCCTTATCATAATTCTATATAATCAAGAAAAACAATTAATTTTTGGTCCTAGAGTATATCTTTAATTTATAAAATAAAAAATAATTCTTTCCCTTCTTCTGTATAAAACTTGAGTAGATCAAACAACTTTTCTGGTTTCTTTTAGTTAACCAAATTTTTCATGGTCATTGCAAATTACAAAGCACATACTCAATTCTGTCATTTATAACTCTGGTCCAATATGTTTAATTAAGCCATCATTTTTCTGTCAAGAGGAATTTTTCTTCCCACCCCCAGTCAAGCTTGTTGCACATGGCAGCCAGACTTTGCAGGTGGTGTGGGATTGCTTTTCCATTTCTCAGTCACTTCTTCCATTACTTGCTAACTACTGCCTTTGACTCATCTGCATGAAATGCAGGGTATAGATATAGGAGGGTTCAGGTAGTTGGAGATGTTTGCACCTGCTGGCTCTTTGGGGTAGGCTTAATATTGCCTCTTTCTCTTGAGAGATTTTGTGTACATCCCTTGTTGAAGGCTCTGCCCTTTCTTTGGAGGCTGATTCCCCTCAACCCCTGGTTTTTCAGTGTTTATTGCCACACAGAATTTTCAGCTGTGGTGCATTGTGCAGGAGCAAAGATATCTTGATGCTTGAAGAGGCTTCAATGTTAAAATCACATAATATTAACATGTTGTTACACACATGTACACACAAACATATCATTAATAAAAGTACTTGGGTGATTCTCCTCATGATGTAGAATCTGTTCTGAGATTTCAGGCTATCAATATTTATAGTCACAGAAACAATAGCAAATTTTTGAAGTTCTATCTGATTAGGTTCTCTGCTGAATAAAGGTCTTCTGTAATCCTTCCCCTTATATTTAACTTGCTCAAAGTGTGTTGATTCCTAGTTGCATCCTCAAATCTGGGAAGGGCCACAAGCCCCAATATTATTTCAGTTGCTTTGTCACTCCTCTCCTTACTATGTTCTTCCAGTTCAGTGGTTCTTAATCCTGACGACACACTGAGATCACCTGAGGAGATTTTTATTATTTCATTTATTTACTCAATTTTTTAAAGATGAGGTCTCCCTCTATCACCTAGGCTGGAGTGCAGTGGTGGGCTCACAGTTCACTGCAACCTCCAACTCTCGGGCTGAAGTGATCTTCCCACCTCAGCCCCCAAGTAGCTGGTACTACAGGCATGGGCCATCCTACCTGGCTAATTTTTAAAATTTTTTTAGAGACAGAGTCTTGCTATGTTACCCAGCCTTGTCTCAAACTCCTGGGCTCAACTGATCCTGCACCTCAGCGTCCCAAAGTGCTGGGATTACAGTTATGAGCCACCATGCCCAACTTGCTACTCAGTGTCTATTCCATAGGTTGGCATTTAATTGTGCTGAGGTAGAGTCATGGCATACATATATTTTTAGTAGCTATCTATGTGATTCTAAGGTAAGAACTACTGCTTTGGTCATTCTGTCTGGTTCTTGGTTTTATTGTGATTCAACATTTTCTATTTTGCTTCATAGTAAGCATCACGTGCTTTTAGCAAACAAATTCACCCAGAAGTTGTATTTCTCAAAAAGTTCAAATAGTGGGAATAGTATATGGTATCTATCTATTTATCTATCATCTACTTACCCATGTATATACACACACAGAGTTACATAGTAACAATGTTTAAAAATACTCAGACACAAATGATTACTCCATCTGCCCCTCATTCTTTTGAGTATTTGTTGAATTAATTCCTTTCTATATATTATAGGTTGAGTTGTGTTCCTCTAAAATGAATATGGTGTCTTATCCCCCCTGAATTCCTTGGAATATGACTGTATTTGGAAATACAGTCTTTAAAGAAGTAATTAATGTTAAATTGGGTCATTGGAGTGGGCCCGATTTAATATGACTGTTGCCCTTATGAAAAGAAGAGATTTCGACACACACGTGCACAGGGAAAGAGCACATGAAGACACTTGATGAAGGTGACCATCTTCAAGCCAACCAGAAAGACCATAGAATGAAATGAACACTACTGACACCATGATCATGGGCTTCTAGCTTTTAGAATTGTGAGAAAATAAATTTCTGCTGTTTAAGCCACATAGTGTATGTGGCATTTTATTATGGCAGCCCTAGAAAACTAATACAGAATGTATCTCAATGACTATTGTCCTAATTCAGGCCTTAATAATTTCAACCAGGACAATAGTGTTCACCTCCTTTTTTTACTCTTAGTCCCAGGCATGCTTCCAATCCATTATCAAAAATGCAGTCAGAGTTGTCTATGAGAAATATAACTACATCACTCCTACTTATACTACTTCAGTGATCTATTGCCCAGTCCATGTATTGTTATCTTGACTGTAAAATTCATTCTCTATTACAAAAAAGTTTGTGTATCTATATGATAAGCATGTTTTTTCTTTATTACACTCATTTATTTCTCCTAGACCCTCTATGCATAATTCCTTTTTCTTTTTTTGTAGTTTATTTTTTTATATTTTTATTTATTTATTTTTTTATTTCAAGATATTATAGGGGTAAAACGTTTTGGTTACAAGTAATACCTTTCCCCCATATAGTGCCCACCGCATCCAATAGTTGTGATTGTACCCACCCTTGCCCCCCCACACACCCTGACTGACAGCCAATGAATATGTGAGCACCTTAGTGTTGATCAGTTAGTACCAGTTTGATGGTGAGTACATGTGGTGCTTATTTTTCCATTCTTGTGATACCTCACTTTGAAGGATGGTCTCAATGTCTATCCAGGATAATATAAGAGGTTCTAGATCACCATTGTTTTTTGTCATTGAGTAATATTCCATAGTGTACATATACCACATTTTATTAATCCACTCACGGATAGAAGGGCATTTGGGTTGTTTCCACATCTTTGCAATTGTGAATTGTGCTGCCATAAACATTTGAGTGCAGATGTCTTTATTACAGAATGTCTTTTGTTCCTTTGGGTAGATGCCTAGTAGTGGAATTGCTGGATCAAATGGCATTTCTATTTTTAGCTCTTTGAGGTATCTCCAAATAACTTTACACAGGAGTTGTACTAATTTGCAGTCCCACCAGCAGTATAAGAGTGTTCCAATGTCTCCACATCCACACCAGCATTTGTTGTTTTGGGACTTTTTGATAGAGGCCATTCTCACTGGAGTTAGGTGATATCTCAGTGATTTGGTTTTCCCTAATTATTAGAGATGTTGAGCATTTTTTTTGTAAGTTTTTTGGCCATGATTCCGTCTATTTTGAAAATTTTCTGTTAATGTCCTTTGCCTATTTATTGATGGGGTTGTTTTATTTTTTATTGATTTTTTAAAGTTCATTCTTGTTATCAGCCCTTTATCAGAAATGTAGACAGCAAATATTTTCTCCCATTCTGCAGGTTGTCTTTTTGCTCTAATGATAGTTTCCTTTGCTGTGTAGAAGCTTTTGAATCTGATCAGGTCCTATTTGTTTATTTTTGTTGCTGCTGTGATTGCTTTGGGGGTCTTCTTCATAAATTTTTTACCTAGGCCAATGTCTAAAAGAGTCTTCCCAATATTTTCTTCTAGAATTCTTAAGGTTCCATGCCTTGGGTTTAACTCTGTTATCAATCGTAAGTTAATTTTTTATGAGAGGTGACAGGTGAGAGGTGGGGATCCAGTTTCAGTCAGCATGTGGTTATCCAGTTTTCCCAGCACCATTTATTGAATAGAGATTCTTTTCCCCAATGTATATTTTTGTCTGCTTTGTCAAATATTAAATGACAATATGAGGATGGTTTCATATCTGGGTTTTCAGTCCTGTTCCAAAGGTCTGTATCTCTCTTCTCATGCCAGTACCATGCTATTCTGGTTACTATAGCTACTTGTAGTAGCTTGTAGTACTTGTAGTAGCTTGTAGTACTATAGTTACTTGTAGTAAAGCTTGAAGTCTGGTAGACTGATAAATCCTAGTTTTTTTTTTGTTTGTTTTGTTTTGTTTTGTTTGTTTGTTTTTGCTTAAGATTGCTTTGGCTATGTAAAGTCTTCTCTGGTTCCATACAAAGCATAGAATTATTTTTTCTAGATCTGTAAAGAATGATAATGATACTTGGATAGGGATTGCATTAATTCTGTAGATCACTTTAGGTAGTATGGACAGTTTAACAATATTGATTCTGCCAATCCATGAGCATAGTAGATTTTTCCATCTGTTTATATCTTCTACAATTTCTTTTCTCAGTGTTTCATAGTTCTCCCTACATATGTCTTTCACCTATTTCATTAAATATATTCCTAGATATTCAATTTTCTTTGAAGCTATTGTGAAGGTGCATTTTTTATTTGATTTTTGGCTTGGCTGTTATTGGCGTATATGAATGCCACTGATTTGTGAGACTTTACTGAATTCATTTATCAATTCTAGGAGTCTCTTGGTTGAATCCATGTGGTTTTCTAGATATAATATCATATCATCAGGAAAGAGAGTTTGATCTCTTCTGCCTCTATTTGGACACCCTTAATTCCCCTCTCTTCTTTAATTGCTTTGGCAAGGACTTCCAGCACTATGTTGAATAGAAGTGGAGATAGTGGGCAACCTTGTCTAGTTCCAGTTCTAAGTGGGAATGCTTTCAATTTTTCCTCATTCAGTATAATATTGGCTGTGGGCTTATCATATATGGCCTTAATAATTTTAAGGTATGTCCCATCTATGCCTATTTTTTAAGAGTTTTTATCATAAAGGTGTGCTGGATTTTGTCAAATGCCTTTTGCGCATCTATTGAGAGAATCAGATGGTCTTTATTCTTGCTTTTATTTATGTGGTGGATTGCATTTATACATTTGCGTATGTTGAACCAGCTTTGCCTCTCTGGCATAAAGCCCATCTGGTCATGATGAATTATTTTTTTCATGTGCTGTTGAATTCAATTTGCTAAGATTTTGTTGAGGATTTTTGCATCTATATTCATGATGGATATTTGTCTGTAGTTTTCTTTTTTTGTTGTTGTTGTGTCCTTTCCTGGCTTTGGTAGCAAGGTGATATTGGCTTCATAGAATGAGTTGGGAAGGATACCATCTTTACCAATGTTGTAGAATAATTTCTGCAGTATAAGCATAAGTTCTTCTTTGCAGGTTTGGTAAAATTTGGGTGTGAACACATCTAGTCCAGGACTTTTTCTTGGTGGGAGGTTTTTAGTTGCTGCTGCAATTTCTGTACTTCATATTGATATGTTCAGGGATTCTATTTCCTCCTGGGTGAACTTAAGGAGGTTGTACTTTTCCAAGAATTTGTCCATTTCCTCCATATTATGTAGTTTTGGGGCATATAGATTTTTATGGTATTCAAAGATTTTCAAAATGTTTCAAACATTCAAAAATGTTTTGTGTTTCCATGATGTCTGTGGTGACCTCTCCTTTTTCATTTCTAATGAAATTTATTAAAGTCCTTTCCTTTCTAGTTCTTGTTAATATAGCAAGAAGGCTGTCAATTTTGTTTATCTTTTTGAAAAACCAACTTTTGGTTTTACTGATCTTCTGTATAGTTATTTTGTTCTCAATTTCATTTAGTTCTGTTCTGATCTTAGTTATTTCTTTTCTTCTGCTAAGTTTAGAATTAATTTGCTCTTCCTTTTCCAGTTCCTTGAGACTGTTTATTAGTTTGTTGATTTTTGAGCTATTTGTTTTTTGGAAGGCAGCTATGCTAACCACTATACCACCAATGCCGCGGTGCTATTTGTTTTTTGGAATGTGAGCATTTAATGCTATTAGTTTTCCTCTCAGGAATGCTTTTGATGTACCTCACAGTTTTTGATAACTTGTGTCCCCATTATCATTTAGTTCAAAAAATCTTTTGATTTCCCTCTGTATCTCCTCCTTGACCCAGTAGTCATTCAGCAATAGATTGTTTAATTTCCATGACTTTGTCAAGTGGTGTTTCTGTTGGAATTGAACTCTAATTTTATACCACTGTGGTCTGAGAAGATATATGGTATAATTTCTATTTGTTTAAATCTGTTGAGGTCTGATTTGTGGCCTAGCATGTGATTGACTTGGGAGAAAGTTCTATGGGCTGGCGAGAATGTATATTTGACTTTATTTGGGTAGAATGTTCTGTAGATGTCTGTTAGACTCTTTTGTTCTAGAACTCTGTTTAAGTCTATTATTTCTTTTCTTATTTTCTGCTTGGAAGATCTATCCTGTTCAGTCAGTGGGGTATTCAAAGCCCCGGCTACTATGGTATTACTAGTTATCAGGCTATTTAGGTCAAACAGGGTTTACTTTATGTATCTGGGTGCTCCTGAGTAGGGTGCTAAATATTAAGAATTTTTAAGTCTTCTTGTTAGATTTTTCCTTTCACCATTATATATTGACCATTTTTGTCCTTCCTTACTTTTGCTATTTTAAAGCATATGTTTTGTGAAGTAAGTACAAGTACTCTCAGTTTCTTTTGGCTTCCATTTGCCTGGAAGTTTGTTTTCCAGCCCTTGACCTTCAGTCTGAAAGCATCTTTGTAGCTTAGATGCATTTACTGGAGACAGCAGATACTTGGCTGAATTTTTATCCACTCTGCCAGTCTTATCTATTTAGAGGACAATTCAAGACATTCACGTTTATGGAGAGAATTGATATTTTGGGTAGATTTCCATTCATATTGTTGGACAAATTCATATTGTTTTATTTTTCCTCTCAAGCCATTGTGTAATACAGGTTCTAGACCTTAACTCTTGAGTGATTTTACCTTGGTGAGTGTCTATTGTGCTGTTCAGTTGATAAATCTGCAGTTAGTCTGATAGGTTTTCCTTTGTAGGTTATCTGCTGTTTTCGTCTTACTGCTCGAAGGATTGCTTCTTCCATGTTTACTTTGGCCAGCCCAATAACTACATGATGTGATGATTGCCTTTTCACACTGAGTCTCCTGGGAGTTCTCGTATCTGGCTATCTAGCTCAAACTTTGCCCACCAATGCTGGCCCGACTAGCCGAATTGACAGTTTGTGGACTTTTTAGTACTAAAGTCCGGCAGACTCATGCTAGTCACACAGAGAAAGTGGCTTTTCTTGTTTCTCCCCACCCCCAGGGACAGAGCCCGCTGTGCCTGCGCAAAGTCTCTGGGCTGGGAAAGGGGTGGTGCCCCAAACCGCAGCACGTCACAATGTGTCTGCCCTGTGGACCCCCAAAATGGCTGCTGTCCACACACGGGGAGCTAGCACTGGGGGCCACCGCTTGGGAGTTGGCAGATGCTGGTTTGGCAGACTGAATCAACAAGCCTCGGGCTGCCCCCACTACATCCCTGTCCTGCTGTCTCAGGTCAGTCCAGTAGAGGGTCCTGCTCTCTCTGTCCTGCCCTGAGCTGGGTGAATCTTTGGCAGTTTCCAGGGGCAGAGCCTCCCTTTCAGCGTCCACTTCCTTTGTTCAGGTCCCGCTGGCCGTCAGAGGTGAGGTGCCTGTCACCAAACTTCCTCGTGTGTTCCCAGGAAGTGTCCACTCAGACCACTCCCTCCCCCACACAGTGGCTTTTGTTTGGTTTAAGTATATTTTAATTTAAGCTTATTGTCTCAGGAAAACTTCACAGAACACCTCCAATAGCTCTCTGCAATGACCTTAGTTGAGTCGGTATATTTACTGTTGTACTAAAATAGCCTATGTATCAATCAATTATTGTATGTATTTAATTATAGTAGAACTCTGTTTCTATGTCTATATTGACTTATGGATTATAGGATTCTTAAGAAATTAAGTATTTTTAATTCAATTTTGTTGTCCCAAGGTGCAATTCAGTGTTTAAAGTGTTTGCTATTTATTATAAAAATATTGTGCTCACCCACAACACCAATGTTTCTGCTTAAAAGCTGTCATTAAATTTTATTTGAAAGCATACGACCTTTACAGAGAATTTTTTAAAAGGATGTGGAGTTATTCTATTAGGTCTTGAGTCTGTCAAGTGAAAGATGATCATAGATGTATTGTTGCTTGGTGTGTGAACCTGCTGAAATTGTATGAAAATTTTAGTATGCACTGCATTTGAGTATGTACTTTTAGTGAAGATAAGGTACATATTTTTCATCCAGTTGTAAGGTTTATTGATTACAAAATTTTACCAGCTATGGATTATATATTTTTAAGTCTTGTATTTTGCATCAACCAAGGCCAACAGTAACTAGTGATACAAATCACATTATGTTGAGCCTTGCTGGAGTATTTTGGTTTTTAATCTTCCACTTACATTGAGGATTACTATTTCAAAATGAAACAGACAAAATAAGACAAAATAGTACCTGCAAAATCCTTTTTAAAGATTTTTTCCTGGGGGAGTTTTTATGAGAACTCTGTCCATTACAACACAGTGTCCCATTATGTTTCCCACATAATGAACGGCTTTTACACATAAGCTTTCATTGATTTGGCAAATATTTATTGTTTCCTGAAGACTAGGCAGTTTACTTTGCATCTCATCTAATTTACATCTTAAATTAGTTTCTTCTCTTTCAAACCAAAATTCTAGAGAAGGGGAAAATACACAAACAAATAACATATAAGAGAAAAGTATGCAAACATTTACAGTAAGAAGAGATAGAAATGGCGCTTATTGCCCAGTTTTTATTAAACGATATCTCTAAGTAGATTACATTTAAACTGAGCCCTGAACAGGATGAAGGCAGAATTATAAAGATTAGAGAAAGGTCAGTATAGGCAAATGAAGTTGCTAGTGCAAAGTCACTAAAATGGAAAAGAGTTTGACATACCCAGGACAAAATAGAAGAGTGTGGAGCTTAGTGGGAGGAAGGAAGAGTGGCAGAAGATACAGAGGTCAACTGAGGATCAAGTTTAACATTGCAGACCTTGGTTAAGAGTATGGAAGTTATTCTAAATGGGATGAAAAACAAATGCAGGATTTTCAGGAAAAGGTATGACAAGATTTGATTTTGATTTTTAGCAGAACTCATTAGCTTCTCTGTGAAGAGTAGATTTTGTATAAGCAAGAATAGGAAAGAGAACTTTATAGCTCATTTCTTGTTAGTGCTGAAGATCGCATTCTCTGGGTGTACCACAGCTTATTTATCTATTTGCCTACTTTTAGGACATCTTGGTTACTTCCAAATTTTAGCAGTTATGAATTTGTGCAGGTTTTTGTGTGAACATAAGTTTTTACTTTATTTAGGTGAGTACCAAGGAGAGCAATGATTGGTACAATCATGTGTTGCAAAAATACATTCCAGCCAATGACAGACCATATACAGCAGTGGTCCCCAACCTTTTTGGTACCAGGGAGCATTTTCATGGAAGACAATTTTTCCATGGACCAGGGAAGTGTGGGGGATGATTTGGGGATGGTTCAAGCAGATTACATTTATTGTGTACTTTATTTCTGTTATTATCACATTTTAATATATAATGAAATAATTATACAACTCAACCATAGGTTGGGTACCCCTGATATATAGGATGGTGGTGCCATAAGGTTATAATGGAGCTGAAAATTTTCTATCATCTAGTGACAAGGTAGCCACCATAACATCATAGTGCAACACATTACTCATGTGTTCCTGGTGATGCTGGTGTAAACAAACCTACTACACTGCTAGTCACATAAAAGTATAGCACATACAATTATGTGTAGTACATACTTGAGAATAACAAATGACTATGTTACTACTTTATGTATTTACTACACTATGTAGTTTATCAGTACTTTAGAGTGTACTCCTCTACTTATATATTTGAAAAAGTAAACTGTAAGAGAACCTCAGGCAGATCCTTCAGGAGGTATTCCAGGAGACAGCTCCATGTGTGTTGTTGCCCTGAAGACCTTCCAGTGGGACAAGATGTAGAGGTAGATGACAGTAGTATTGACGATCCCAACCTTGTGTAGGCCTAGGCTGATTTGAGTATTTGTGCCTTAGTTTTTAACAAAAAAAAGTTAAAAAGTAAAAAGAAAAAATTTTAAAAACTTATAGAATAAGGACATAGAGATAATATTTTTGTACAGCTGTACAATGTGTTTGAGTTGTAAGCTTTGTGTCACTACGAAGAAGTCAAAATGTTTAAAAAGACTTAAAATTTTTATAAGGTAAAAAAGTTACACTAAACATAGGTTAATTTATTATCGAAGAATCAATATTTTGTAAATTTAGTGTAACCTAAGTGTACAGTGTTTATAAAGCCTATAGTGATGTCCGAGGCCTTCACATTCACTCAACACTTACTCAACTGACTCACCCAGAGCCAGTTTCGTAAGGTCCACTCATTGTAAATTTCCTATACAAGTGTCCCATTTTTTAAATCTTTTATAACTTATTTTCAGTATACCTTGTCTATGTTTAGATATGCTTAGATACAGAGCTACTTACCATTGTGTTGTCATTGTCTACAATATTCAGTACAGTAGCATGCTGTACAGATTTGTAGCCTAGCCAGGGGTGGGGAAGCTGCAGCCTTAAGGCCACATGTGGTCTTCTAGGTCCTTAATTGTGGCCTTTTGACTGAAACCAAATTTTACAGAACAAATCCTTTTATTAAAATGGGTGCAGCAAAGAAATCTGAAGCTTTTCTTGCCTCTTTTGCTACTTAAAAAGGAATAATCTTGAAATAAGAAGGCTGCAGGTTCCCCATCATTAAATATGCAAGTAAGTACATTCTATGAGGTTCATACAGTGTGTTACTCAGAACATATCTCTGTCATTAAACGGTGCATGAGTGTATTTATTTTTAAAAATATTAATTATTTGACAAAATGTTATAGGTTCAACTATTCCTACCATTCAGGAAATAATTTATATTTATGAAATATGTAATTTTCATTTAACGTACTCATGACTTTATTAATGTATTATTATTTTTCCCTTCCTTTTTTTCCTCAAAGATACTATAGAATGCTGAAGCTGGTTTATTTATGACTACTATAATTATATAGATTTTTCAGAAATTTAATATGAAATTGAACAAGAAAAAGGATTTTTTTGACATTGTCAAAACCTAAAACCAAAGGGGATCTCATGGGTACAATTATGACTTTGGTGAAAGTACTCCTGACAAAATTTTATAAGGATAGAAGCCCAAATGAAGTGGGTGAAGAAAATCTGAGAAAGCATTGTTCTTAGACAACTCAAGAAAAATTGTTTTGGAATGAAAAAATTCAGAAGATAATTTTCTTTTTCTTTCTTTTGCTTGTTTCTTCCTTTCTCTTTCTTTTCCTCCCTCCTTCCCTTCTTTCTTCCTCCCTATTTTTCTTCTTTTCCATCTTTCTTCCCACAGAGATACTAGAAAACTATTTGTTATTATAGTTACATGACAAGAAAAAACATTTTTTCCCCTCAGAGCTGACAAAATACCTCTTTGTTAAAAATGAGAGGTTTGTGCAAATCCTTTTTTCTTTTTCATTTTGACTACCAGACTAATCAAAGCCTAATTTGACTTGCATATTTAGCACATGCATTCAATATTATTTTCCTTATAATTGTCATAAATTTTATCTGTAAGTCAAGATATTGTTTAATTCATGTCATTTTCTGATCCACATTCATTTTAATTTACATTTTATCATCTTGCCATCTGTATTTCTGTTATATACCATTCCACATATTTTGAGAAACACAACAAGGTATAAATAAATTGCTGCATCTTGAAATGTGAACCTTTCTAACATGTAATGAGGTAGCAATACAGGTGGTGTCTGGAGGTCATTTCAGGGGCTGCTCATCCAGGTGTCCTTCTCTGTTGGTAACTTCACTTGGTAATCTAGTGAAAGGGACAATTGCACAATGGACCCTTTTCAACTGTATCTTCTGAAACATAACTGGATGTTGAAAGAGTTTCCATTTTTCTCTCATGCTTTTATGTCCTCCCAATCTTCCTCAGCCTAAATACATATCAGGTTAAGATGAAATTTAAAATTCTGGTTTATTGAGGGTCCATTTATACCTCAACGCAAAATAGAATAAAATAAGTACAGAGTTTTTTTCCAAGCTTGGTAGTTCACTTTTATTAAGGAGTGGGACAGATCTATCTCTTAAAAATAAGAGTGATCCATGTGGGTGCTTCTTTTGTTCAATCCCTCACTCTCTCCCTTTCTTCTATCTGCAAGAACATGTAAAATAATAAAACTTCCTTAAACTTTGATCCTTTAGACACAATAAACCTGTAATTTCTGTGCTAAGCAATTTTTAACTTTTTATTGGCCTTTTTAAATATCCCAGATGTGCAAATAAGGTATTAATGATACTATTTTAGCCAACCGGCATGGTGGATAGATATAAAGGTAGATGTATACTTCATTTATAACTCAAATAATTTCATATTATTTAAGCCAGTGAGGTGGGCCCATTCAACACAAGATAGACAAGAAATTATGCATTCTCTTTTGAAAATTTTTATAAGGTGTCACCATTTAGCCCTCCAGAATACTCAACATGATACTTCTGCTTAAATGTTTCTGCCATATCCATTGTTTTACAATAGAGATAAACTTTTACCTGGTTTAACAAGGATACACTTAAGCATCTTCAGCCTGATTACTCTTTATTCCCAATGCTTACTATTAGGTTTATTACAAATGACAGGCTACAGCTATATTCAGCTACCTTTTGTTCTTTTAATGGACCATGCTCTATCTCAACTCTAAACAGCTGAACATGCACTTAGCCTCGACTAATTTCCTGTCCTTGAGGTCTCAGCCAAGTCATCTCTTTACATGGGAAATATTCTCTTAAGGTATCTCCTTATAACTCCTCGCCCAGAATCTGCATTGGGTACCTAACTTTTATGCATATGTGTATTATAGTGTTTAATATATTGTATTATAAGTCTAACTTTTACTTGAAAATATTTTTATTCTCATGATATTTTGAAGGGCAAAACTGTGTTTACTTTATGGTTGTAACCTACATCATCCAGCAACTAGGAAATGCAAATATTAAAAGAAAAACTAGATGGATAAATTTATTGAGCAAGAAAATTTATTGAGCTCAACATTTATTCAGCAAAATACATGTGCAGAACAGAGGTGAGTAAATTCAGTGGCCCACCCTAGACATATTGCGAAAGAAAAAAAATGTATGATTTGGAAAATTCCTATAAAAAGTCTTTGTAACCAATGCCCCCCCTGCTTTCCAACAGGCTGAAGTTTTTTTTTTCTTTTTTATGGACTAAGTTTTTATAATTCTAAAAATCTATTACTAATTCATTTAGAAAAAATAGTGATCTCTTTCAACATTTACTTTCCCACAGAATACATAGGCTGAACATTCATTCAGTGCCTGTTTTTAATTGCTTTACCCCTATTATTTTTATTATAATAAAGGAATTAACAAGCCCGAGACTACTCAGTATTATGATATAAAATAAAATCCATAGTAATTTCAAGAAGAAATTTTAGAAAACTGTCTTTTTGTTATTGAGATTTAAATATGTTAAAGACATCAAATATTTAGTATTAATAAAAGCTATACCAATTTTCTCACTGGCATATTTTTCTACTTAACCAAATATGTAGCGTTATAGGGTTTTTTACCCTTTTGGGACAAAATAAAACTAATTTTATCACAAAATTGATCTTCATAAAAAATTGGCCCAACTTGAAATATATTTATTGCCCTAAATTAGCACTTATGAAAAATAATTGACACCAAATTTCTAACAACTAATTAATTAGAATCACCACCAGTGCAACTTTGATAAGCAAGAATGAGCATAGGCTGGAGCAAAAGTGGGGAAAGAACATTAATAAGGCACATAATATTGTAGTAGAAGAATGACTTAATCAACCATCTGATTGGAAACTTTTAGATGCCGAGGAGGGGAGCATGTTGTTAGACTCCCAGAACCTTCCTCACAGATTTCAAAAGGTTGTATGTGCTCATTCCTTACTGATAATTTTCAACCCCTGCTATATGAAAGCCACTAAATCATAACATGAATTTACCAAATTGAAAGACTTTGGTAAAAACAACTTTATTTCTGGACCTAAACTCCAATCATTCCAAAAATGTTAAATCATCTACTCCAGTATAAGCAGTACTTAATTTGTATTCAGTGTTTCCACTCACACAATGAACTAATTATTTGAAGTAAAATTCTTTTTCTAACAAAGGAAACAAAAGAAATGATTCTTTCATTTCTTAACATTTTAATTAAAAAATTTTTATTTTTACCTTCAGATCTGTGCAATATTCTTGGCTAGTGAGAATTTTAAAAAAGTCCTCCAATGGATTAGGCCTTTTGACCTTCAATCAAGCGTCTTTATTTTCAGGAAAATCTTCTTAAAATATCAGAATTACTGTGAGCAAGTATTTTTATTCAATATTTTATAATGTATTATCAGTTCCTATATTAGTGTATAATTCTAATTCTTTTTTGAACTTGTTTAGTTACCCCACATATGGATAGGACCTCTAGATTATTAAATCTAAATGTCCTATGATGAGTATGGGAAAAATTCTTTATAATGATTTGCTACTAAAAATTCACAAATCTGCCTCAGAGAATCACAGAAACTACAAAACTCTTTCTTGATGTTGTAGATACGAGTTGTCAAACTACAGCATTTTCAATTTCTTTTTATTCTGAATTAGTAAACTCAAGCCAGATTTTTATCTTCACCACGCCACTAAATAGCTCTCTCAAGGATGTAACTTAAATATTGCTTTAGCCACTGGTTAATTCTTAATTCTTATTTAACTTGGATGGTCACCAGAATTCCAGCCTCAAATGTCCAAATACCGACTATGATTGACAATTTCCATTGGAAATCTAATAGGAATTATAAACTTAACAATGTAAAACTTGTATTAATATTTTGACATTTTTCTCCAAATTTTTTATCTGCAGATTTTCTCTCAAGTCAGTTAATGAGAACTTCTTTCTTCCAATTCATCATGTAAAGATTCTTGGTGTCATTTTAGTTGACCTCTTTCTCTCCCTTGTCCCATTACATCCATCAAAAAATGTCATTGATAGTATTTTCAAAAATATTCAGAATTTTACCACTTCTTATTCCTCCAAGTTTACCCCCTGGTTCAAACCACTAATCTTTCTCACCTAAATTATTTAAGGGCTTTTTAAAAAGCTTTCTACTTCTGTCATTTTCAAATTTCTTCACAACTGCCCTCTCACTTTCTTCAGTTCTGTACTCAAAATTTACCCTGACAGTGATGCCTTTCTTGTTAACTCTACTTGAAAATTCATCCAGCTCCTCCATACCAGACATACACACATACAAATGAACATACATCATTTTCTATCACTTTTATCTGCATTTATTGTTCTCTACAGCACTAACTAGTATCAACAGGCAAAAGATATCTGTTTAATATCTGCAAACAAACGAGGTATAGGCTTCTAAATTTTATATTTATTATAATAATAAAAACTGCTGTTTTGGATGCAAGTACTATATACTATTCTAATTTATGTGTTCAAACATGGAACAACCCTACAGAGCCTCAACCATACCTAATTACACTTAAATTACAGGAACCCAGAATTGAGACTAAACTTTTCATATTATAATGGGGAGAGATTAGAGTTTGGGAAGGATTGAATGTATTTTACGTGTATGAGAATTATAGATAAATTTTAACCTGAGAGCTGACCATGGTGAAAAAAAAATGACTAATTAGTCAAAGTTCATGTAGTGTGAAAAAAAAAATGACTAGAAATTCTTTGCCCTTTTACCATTGAAATATGGAGTCTATTTTCCCTCCTCTTGAATCTGGCCTTGCCCAGTGACATATTTTGACTAACAAAACAAGCAAAAGTAATATTTAAATTACAAGACAAGAGCCTTAAAAGTTCTACAGCTTCTGTCCTTGCCATTTGAAGTGCCCCTTTTTGGAACCCAGACACCAATGCTAGGCCCATGCAAAGGCCCACGTGGGAAAGAACTAAGGCCCTTGGTGTACGAGTCCCCCGAGGTTCTAGCACCAACTCTTCGCCATGTGAATGAGGACATTTTGGAGAGGTTAGCCATACAAACCCTTCAGCCAATACCATATACGGCAAAAAGACTGCCAAATCGACTCATATGACAAAAAATAAATTTTTGCTGTTGGAAGCCACTATTTAGGATGCCTATTTTATCACATAACAACGCATAATAACAGCTAAACATGTTATCTCAAAAACCCAGCTCCCCTTCCTAGAAACACAGACTATACTACGTTTCTTCCATAATATAGGAAGCAAGAGGGCTTTCAGAATGTGATGGTGTAAATATTAAAGCAGGAATCTTAAAGAGAGGATTATTAATTTGAAATAAATCCTTATTAGAATAATGAGGACTAACTTTGGAGGCTGTTCTGGAATCCAATTGTGATTGTAGATCCTAATTTTGTAATGTCACCATATGAATAGTTCTCTCTCAATAAATATTCTACTTTAGTAATGGGCAATTTATAAAAAAAAAATAAGGTTCTACAATTAAACTAGAGTTGAGATTTGGAAAAAGATGTGGGGATATTTAAGGAACAAATGAGATAATTTCACTGGGTAAAGAGTTGACAGGCCATGCCTATCATGTTGTGACCTGTCAGAACAGACAATGTAGAAAAGGGGCACAGAGATTAGTAAGACAGAGTAACAAAATTACCAAACTCTTACTGGGGTAAAAGAGCATGTCCAATGGGATAAATGAAATCAAGAAAAATAAAAGAGATAAATATTTAAAAACATAGTTAATTATTTTAGAGATAGATGAAGTGTAGCTGATGATAAGGTCTTGCAAATATCCATATCAGTAAGTGACGGAATTGGGCTGAAGTAGAGTGTAGACAAATTTTGTGTATTTGGTGAAAAACCTATAAAACTGTTAAGTTTACTTGCACAAATAAAACCTATATGTATTAAGATAATTCAAAACTATGCCAAGAAAAACTTCATATGGAAAATTTTGTTAAATATAGAGTGTAAAGTTTTGATATAGGTAAAAAAGTAGGGGAATATAGGTAGATATTTTGAATGAGTTGAAAAAGCAATGAAGAAAGAGGTGTGAATTTTAGATAAACAATAAACAAACATGAGTCTCAAAGAAAGTAATTGTTTATCTTTAGGTGGCCAAGTGATGTCAGAATTGAATCTCTACTTTAGAATTTAAAATATTTTCTAGAGAAAACATGAATTTTAAAAATGTATCACACTGCATTAACTACCCAGGAGTGGTTTTCTTAAGTTATATTAACATCCACACATCGGAAGTAAATATTTTAAAAATTCTATTCTCATATACTCTTGGCTTTAAATCATTTTTTAGAATTATATAACTGTTGCATGGACAGGCCACTAAACTCCATCAAAATTATTATAAGAAGTGAATTAGCTTGGGGATTCTTCAGCAGTTCCTGAAGAAGACACATACAATTTTTTTCTGATAAAACTGTCTGAAAAATCTATTCCACTGTGACTGAGATGGACATCTTTATCTAACCATTTTTTCTAAGCTTTAGAATAATATATTTTTTCAAACAGCATGACAATTAAAACAAAGTAAAAATTACATCAAATCTATAGGGAAGTTCACCAAAATATTCTATACCATTACTTATATGTTAAACTTTTGTTAAATTATGTATGTTACATGTTTAGCTTTTGCAAAAAGAGAAAAATAAGAAAGGCAGGTTTTCCTTGAACTATGTCTTCTTCACTCTCAATGACATTTCAAACCCTTACAGGCCCGTATTTCAAAAATTCAATTGAGATAAAAGGAAGTTTACTTATGTATCTATAGTTTTCTTTCTTTCTTGACTGCATTGTCATTTTAGGAGTTATGGATGGATATTATTCCTTAGTGTTGAATTTCTCATGAAACTTTATCCAGGCTCAACAATGAATGTTTTTAAAAATGTTTCATGTATATATATGCATTTGTAAGTTATAGCCAATCTGTGTCTAAAAATGATTAAATCAGTTACTTGGAAATTCACTGATCTCACAGTTTATATAATCAATACATTTCTATTAAAAAGTGGATTATTTAAAAGTAGATAATATGAATCAAGTGAATAAGATAAAACATGCAAAAATTACTGTTTAAATAAAAATGTATAAATTAGTAGATTATAATAAACAGAGTTTATTTCAGAGCTCTTAAATGATTATAGATAAAATTGGAAAAAAGGAATTAATTGTTATGAAAGGAACTAAGAGAGCACAGTCTAGATGATTAGGTGACTGGCATCTGAGCTCTACTGTGAGGAAAATTTCAGTAGTTTCTTCCAGTTTCTTTACCTGTAAAATTAAGGTATGAGATTAAATAAGCTTTTCCAAATTTGTGTTCATCAACATACTGACAGGTATTACCTTCAAACAGTGTTCTATGGTCAAATAAATTTTGTAAATAATTGCCTTATTTCAGGTTAAACATATTCTCTTACAATGTTTTTTTAAAGGCTAATTGCATTATGAACAGTGTTGTCCAATTTAAGAAATAAAATGTCAAAGTTTCAGTTACATTTGAATTTTAGGTAAGCAATAATCATATGCTCTATACTAAGTATATCTTTTGCAATATTTGGGACATACTTATACAAACATTTTATTCATTGTTTATCTGAAATTCAAATTCAACTGCATATATTTTGTCTAGGAACTCTTATTTAATGATATTCAAATTTAACTGGGCATACCTGGCAACCCTATTTGTGACTATCCAAGGAAGAGGTATACATTTTCCCAATCAGAATCCTGGTTTTTTCAGAATAGAAAAAAAGATACAGCAAAATAAAAACAGTGAAAAAAGAGTAAAAGAAAACATGAACGAGCAAAGGAGTGAAAGAGAAAAAGAGAATGAAAGAAAAGAACAAAAGTAGAATGAAAGAGTGAAATAAAAAATGAAACAAGCCGAGCCGGTGGCTGATGCCTGTAACCCTAGCACTCTGGGAGGCTGATGTGGGAAGATTGCTTGACTTTAGGATTTCAAGAGCAGCCTGAGCAAGAGGAAGACTCCATCTCTACCACAGAAAAAATTAGCAAAGTATGGTGGTGTGCACCTGTAGTCCCAGCTACTCGGGAGGGTGAGGGAGGAAGATCACTTGAGCCCAGGACTTTGAGGTTGCTGTGAGCTAGGCTGATGCCACTGCACTCTAGCCTGGGCAACAGGAGGGAGGGAGGGAGGGAGGAGAGAAAGGAAAGAAAGAGAAAGAAAGAAAATGAAGTAACAAAGAAATAGCAAAAGAGAGAAAATAAAGGAAAGAGCAAAAGAAAGAGGGTAAGATATTAATAGAAGTAAAGAAAGAGAAAGAAAAGTGGAAAAAATCAAAGAAAAAAAGAACAAATAAGTGAATAAAAAAACAAGGAAAGAGCAAAACAAAGAAACAAAAAGATAGAAAGTGATCATAGCCTTAGAGAGCTGTGGGGTGATTGCAACCCAAAATAAGAGGGACAATACAGAAAAATAAGATAAAAAATCAATTAATAGATGAAAACTTACAGAAATTGGTGGAAAACCTACATTTTTAGATATAAGAAAGTCACCAAATCCAAAAAGGAAAATACTTAATGCCACTGAAATGCACAAATAATAAGTGGTACATTCTATAGTATGTGTATTTCACCACAAATTTAAAAAGGAAAGTTGTTGGCCTTGGGTATAATAATAGGCAAATAGCACTGATCTAAAAATAAGAAGTGACTATATTCATCATTTTATATGAATCAAATCGGTTCTCTGATATCATATTAGTGATAACATATCACTAATGAATAAATGACTTATTCAATAAGACAAATGGCATTATAAAAACACAAAAGTAAAGCATGACAACATAATTGGGAAGACACCGATAAGTTTAAAAACAGAAGAGTTATTCAGGATAAGAAGAATGCATTTAAATATATTTCTTAAGATCCATTAAACAAAACAGAGTCAAAATCAATCAGAGACTACATAATAAATTATAATTAATTTTGTAAGATAATAATTTTAATGAATAATCCAAGGCAAACTCACAAAAATCCTCAAAATATTTAAAACAGAAACACGTATTGCTTAAAAATCAAAGTTATCAGGCCGGGCAAGGTAGCTCATACCTGTAATCCTAGCACTCTGGGAGGCAGAGGTGGGAGGATCCCTCAAGGTCAGGAGTTCGAAACCAGCCTGACCAAGAGTGAGACCCCATTTCTACTATCAATAGAAAGAAATTAACTGGCCAACTAAAAAAATGTATGTATAAAAAATTAGCTGGGCATGGTGGTACATGCCTGTAGCCCCAGCTACTCAGGAGGCTGAGGCAGAAGGATTGCTTGAGCCCAGGAGTTTGAGGTTGCTGTGAGCTAGGCTTAGGCCATGGCACTCTAGCCCAGGCAACGACTCTGTCTCAAAAAAAAAAAATCAAAGTTATCGAACCCATTCATAATGTGAAATTTGCAAGTAGGCATTAGATTAGAAGTCCATTTAGATAATTTCACTAATGAATGGGCAGTAAGGATTTTATTAATATATTTGAGAGAGTGTCAACTGAAAGAGATTTTAAGGCTGGTATAGTAGGAGAGGGTAACTGTAAGGTCCCAAGGATATGAAGACAACACTACAACCCGTATCTTTCCCTGAAATGGCAAAAAAAAGGAAAAAAGAAAAAACCCTGAGCATCCTGAATGAGATTCTGCTAATCAAAAATCAAAGAAAGGCAGGGAGTGGTGGCTCACACCTATAATCCTAGCACTCTGGGAGGCCGAGGCCGGCGGATCGCTCAAGGTCAGGAGTTCGAAACCAGCCTGAGGAAAAGCGAGACCCCGTCTCTACTAAAAATAGAAACAAATTAATTGGTCAACTAAAAATATATATACAAAAAAGTTAGCCGGGCATGGTGGCACATGCCTGTAGTCCCAGCTATTCGGAACACTGAGGCAGGAAGATGGGTTGAGCCCAGGAGTGTGAGGTTGCTGTGAGCTAGGCTGACACCACAGCACTCTAGCCTGGGCAACAGAGTGAGACTCTGTCTCAAAAAAAAAAAAAAAAAAGATCAAAGAAAGTACCCTGAGAAGGTTCACCTGTGTGTGATGAGCTGAATCCAGACTGAGACCTGTCTTGCAGGTCTGAGTGTGATCCTATGCCTCAAACCTCCAGTGCTGCCACCAGCAGCTTTCCCAAATATGCCCCAAGTAGCCCTGAAAACAACATGAGAAATTCTGGTCAAACACTCCTCAAAAGGACCCTACTCTTGAATTCTCTCCTGCTTGGATTCGCAAGGGTTCATCCAGTGTGTTCACATAGAACAGACCCTCAATCCAAGATGTCAGAATTTAGATTCTAATCTAGGCCACACACGTATACCCTGAATGAATACTTAACTGACCTCTGTGTACCAAGGAAACCATAAATGTACACCCAAACACTGGTGATTGAGGTGGATTCCTTGGACAAGCAACATTGGAAAATCCCAAGAAATTGTAAGAAAAACACATTCTTTGGCTGCCAACCAGAGCCACTGAATAAGTAACTTGAAGGAGGGACCCAGCAATCCAAGATATCACAAGCCCTTCAGGTGATTCACATGCATGCTAAATTCAACAACTTCTGCAGCACCCAAGGCATAGCTTATTTATGAGCTAGCAGATAAGCAATTCTAAGAATACAAAACAGACATGTGATAATATTAGAGTTAATATTAGATAATATTAGAGATAATATTAGAGTTGTGACTCAAAACTTTAAAATGTAGAAACAGAAATCTGAATAAACATAGATTTTATTGTTTTTGTCCTCTATCCCATTTCACTTCCTTCACTATACCTTGTGCTTTCTGTAGTCACCTGCCAAATAAAACAGTTGCACTCCTGTCTTGCATCAGAATAATCAAATTTAGAACCATTATTTAATATTTTATCAAATAAGATATAAAACACACATTGCAAGAGATTATGGAAGCCTATATTTCACAATAGGGTAGAATATAATATTCTCACTATCATATTGTATATGATGATTTTCTTTAAGAAGTTCTTTAAGAAGTTGTAATCAAATAATTATTTTGTATTTCAAAATATTAAGGTGTACAAATGTTGATGTTACATCTATTGCCTTTGCACCATTCAAGTCACAGCTACAAACATGCCCATCCTTACAGTGCATGCTGCACCCATTAGGTGTGAATTTATTGACCCTCGCCTCCTCCTCCCTCCCGCCTTACATCCAATGAATGCTACTTACATATGTGCACTTGTGTTGATGAGTGCTAATTGATAGTGAGTACATGTGGTGTTTGTTTTTTATTCTTGTGATACTTAGAAGGGCTCCAGCACCATGAAGGATAATAGAAGAGGTGTTAGTTTATCATTGTTCTTTGTGGCTGAGTAGTACTCCATGGTATACACATACCACATTTTATTGACCCATTCATATATTGATGAGCATGTGGGATGTTTCCCCATCTTTGCAATTACGAACTGTGCTGCTATAAACATTTGAGTGCAGATGTCTTTAGTAAAGGATGACTTTTTTTCCTTTGGATAGATACCTGGTAGTGGGACTGCTGGATCAAAAGATATCTCCATATTGCTTTCCATAGAAGTTATACTAGTTTGCGGTCCCACTAGCAGTATGTTAGTGTTCCTATCTCTCCACAACCATACCAACATTTGTTTTGGGATCTTTTGATATAAGCCATTCTCACTGGAGTTAAATATCTCATCGTGGTTTTGATTTGCATTTCCCCAATGATTAGAGTTGTTGAGAATTTTTTCATGTTTTTTGGATATTAGTCTATCTTCTTTTGAAAAGTTTCTGTTCATGTCATTTGCCCACTTTTTGATGAGGTTTTCTTACTGATTTTCCTGAGTTCTATATGGATTCTAGTTATCACAATCAAATAATTAAACAGCTCTTGAAGTGAGCCTGAAAATAATAAGCACAACATTTGAATATACTATTGAATCTTGTGCATCTGCAATTTCTACAATACACTTGAAAGGCTTTCCATTAAACTGTGTTCCAGTATGATGGCCTTATTGTCACATCCTGTGAAGCAGTTTGACATAGTTTGGATATTTGAGCACCACTCCCACCACCCAATCTCGCGTTAAAATTTTATCTCCAATGGTGGAGAAGGGGCCTAGAGGTATATGTTTTGGTCATGAGGGCATCATTCCCAAATGGCTTGATGTCATTCTTGCATGATTTAGTTCGCACTTAGTTTCCATTAGATAGAGGTGTTAAAAAGATGTGGCACCTCCCTCCTCTCTTATTCTTCCTCTCTTTCCATGTATTTCCTGCTCTTCTTTTCAAGAGTGGAAGCTTCCTGAATCCTTCACCAGAAGTAGATGATGCCCTGCTCCTTATGTAGCCTGTAGAACCATGAGCCAAATAAACCTTTCTTCATAAATTATACAGCAACGGGAATTCCTTCACAGCAACACAAATGGACTCAGATACAGTTCAAGTAAAGACAGTCATTTTCAATAATGTTCTCACATGTGCTCTTGTGTTCCAGAAAGATGTTTCTGCACAGGGTGGGCACATAATATTTCTAGTCAATGAGATATATAGAGAAATGCAGAGGGGGAATGGTCTTTTCTGAATTTAAAGATAATGGTTTCTAATCTAATACCATATATCTATCAGATTCACATTTCTTGTGTGTTGCTGTTAGGAATATAGATTGAAGCCTGGAGGTGGGGCAGAAAAGGTGAGTAAGCATGAACATACTAAGTATAGACAATATCAGAGAGAGTAAATGGAAGCATACTAGTATCCTGTAAGATCATTATACTATTTCATTAGTCCTGGGCTGCTACGTATTAATCATATTCGTAAGAAACAATACACATATTAGATTATGATACTACACAATTTTCTTAGTATAGGTGAACAGAACCTAATACCTATATTAGGAGATACATTATTATACTTCAATTGTGTCAACGTTAAATGTCTGAACAAAACCAGAAACCCAACTTCATTATATCTATTTTCACAATTCACAATCCACTTTCTACTCTACACAGGTTGGGTGAAAGGAGACAGGAAGTAAAAGAATATGGGGACTTCAATCCCAAGAATTTGGAAACATTTTTCAGGTTAAAATGCTTAATGCTTCTTACTGGTCGACATCCCCCCATCACCTTCCCAGTGCCTCAAACAGAATGAGGAATACAAGACTAGACTGATAACTGGGCTAAGTGGAAATGAGAGACGTCCATGCTGACCTGTGCGTCAGCTTCCCTGGAAGGTTACCGACCTACAGTGGAACAAACCAAAATTGGGGTTGTACTTTACATTTAGCCCTTGGGAAATTGCAACTGTGTGTGTAACCACAGCACATGCTTAGCTGAATCTGCCTAGTACAGCCTCCCACATCCATCTTTATCCCAAACATCTATTCTGGAAACATGACATTTTAAAGCATCGACTCCACTATTTAATCATCCTCCACTCCATCTACTTCCAACTAAAACTAATCTATGTCTAGAAAAGTATATCTCTGACTCCCAACAGTATGTATGTACTGTTGGTCCAGCAAATTCTAAGTCACTATGGACCAGCAATTCTAAGTCACAAGGACAGAAGCTCTCTTCACTGACAAACAGAAAGTGACCATATTGCCCAAATCCCCATTCCACCTTTGTTATATCTGTCCATAAGACGACACCACCTTTAGCTACCCTAAGAGTTGGAGTGATCAAAGTGAGCTCGCTTCCAATGTTCTCCTCACATTTAAAAGTCTTTCCAATTTTCTTCAATATGGCTCATCTCTCTTAGAAGTATGCCATGAGCATGTCTTATTCACCTTATTCTCCGCTGTCCTGACTGCCTGATTTAATTCTCTGGACTACTGGCACTACTTCCATCTAATTTCAATTAAATGGTCAGAATTTTTTTGTGTAACACCAATAAATGGCTTCAAATTCTCCAGTTAAAAATAACTTATCATCACATTACAAAAATTTCAAAACACAGACCAAAAAATTCTCATGTGAAATGACATGGAAAAAGCAGTGAGAAAAATGTAGTTAAAATACAGCTAAAAAGGGAGAGACACTCTGATTAATATGTAGCTGGGGATAAAACTAAAGACTGAGTGAAAAATTGGAGATAATTAAGAAGTGAAACAAGCAGAATATTTTTTCCTAAATTCAGAGAGTCAGCTGTACAGCCTGGCAAAGTGTGTCCTCTCTCTTACATGTAGAATTGATGCCACTTCTCCACTCTGGATACTTCAGCCTCTTAACTACATTTCTTAACTCACTCCAATTACTGCAGAATTACACATCTTCAAATTTCTAAGCACCATCGGATTTTACAAAACATTAGATTAGTATATTTGTATATTACATTCAATGTAAATAAAACCAAAAAATTGTCTATGCATTTGTTTCTGGGCATTTGTGCCCTAGAAATGGGGCATGTGCAAAGAAAAATGTTGAGTAAAATACTATATTTTTTTCAAGCAGCTCTAGCAGATGGGTAAAATATTATAAAGAGTAAGTTAGGAAAAAAGTATCCCTTCTAATTATACTCCCATGTAATCTTTCTTATAACCATCATAATTATCCAGTGTAACTTTTATTTTTATAACTAAAAGGCAGGAAATAATAAAAAATAGTAACTATGAGAATGATATTCTCCAAATTATTGGAATTTTAAGTCCTCAGACAAAAAGGAATTACTAGAGAAATGATTCCAATGTGTTATCTAATAAAATATATTTTTTTGAGACAGAGTCTCACTCTGTTGCCCAGGCTAGAGTGCTGTGGCGTCAGCCTAGCTCACAGCAACCTCAAACTCCTGGACTCAAGTGATTCTCCTGCCTCAGGCTCTTAAGTAGCTGGAACTATATGTGAGCAATACAACAACCAGCTAATTTTTTCTATTTTTAGTAGAGAAAAGGTCTTGCTCTTGCTTGGGCTGGTCTTGAACTCCTGACCTCAAGGGATCCTCCCACCATGGCCTCCCAGAGTGCTAGGATTATAGGCATGAGCCATCATGCCCGGCCCCAGTAAAATATTGTTTTCAGATCTTAGCCACAAACTTGGCCAACAGGTTTTTCTTAACATTAGTGGGAGGCTAACATTTCATTCATGGCACATCAGTGTTAAAATATTTTAAAACTTTAGTTTTATTAATTAATCATGTTTACTCATAAACTAAATAAGCCATTTAAAAATCCACTATATGTATCCTGGCAAAAATAAAGTTAAAAGCATTCAAGAAGCATTAGTTTTTTTCCAACACAGTGAATTCAAATTTCTGCTTTTTTAATATTAAAAGAGGGATGATCATCATTTAGTGAATGTTAATTGGAAATACATTTAAAACCTTTCATACATCTTCTCTTTGTTATCTGTGAAGATGTATTTATTTCTATCACATTAAATAATATTCGAGTCTTCTATTTTGTGTTCCATTACAGCAAATGATACTCAAGACTTCTTCATTCTGCTACAAGAATATTTCAGTATTTTAACAAACTGGCCAGTTTATTTCACTTAAAAGGTAATTAATAAATTATTTTGAAAATTTAGAATGTTCCTCTTTTGTTTAATACAGAACGGCCTGAACATATACCACATGTTTACATGCATCACCATTTTATAATTTAAACAAAAAGAACACCTTTCTTTCTATATTCCTTGATTGTTTTCTATTACACATTCCTGACAATATTGATATTAATGATGTGTGCCTAATATAAAACGGTATCTAATACTTCTGTTGAAGAGTAGGCCACATATTTTCATATAAACACTAGAGAATAAGACATAGTATCAATTGATTTAGAATTAAAATATATGAATATTTGTTTTTGAAACAACTCAAACACTGTCCATACAAATAAAATATACATTGACTATAATTATACCTGTCGAAACATAAATGTTCTTGCTCCTTTGGAGTATGGAAATAAATTGCCTAATTTATTTGACTTTGGATATTCCCTATAATACACTGGTTTAGTTAATGATCAAAAGTGTTTGTACGTTAGTCCTTTCTTGTGTGAATTTCCTGATGCATTTAGACTTCAGTTTTGAGTAAATACTTCCCAACATTTATTACACCCATAAGGTTTATTTCCCTCCGATTTCTCTGATGAATTCTAAGTTTCTGTTTTGGACAAAGTGTTTTTCCTCATTTATTACATCTATAGAGTTTGTCTACTATGAACTCTCTGATGTCGAGTAAGATGTGAACTCTGGTTAAAGGCCTTGCCACAATTTTTACATTTATAGGGTTTCTCTCCAGTATGAATTCTCTGATGTTGAGTTAGATTTGAACTAGAGCGAAAGGTTTTGCCACATTCTTTACATTTGTGGGGTTTCTCTCCAGTATGAATTCTCTGATGTTGTGTAAAATTTGAATTATAGTTAAAAGTTTTGTTACAGTCTTTACATTTGTAGAGTTCCTCTCCAGTATGAATTCTCTGATGTTTAATAAGACTCGATAAACAAGTAAAAGACTTACTACATTCTTTACATTTGTTTTCATTTTCTCTGGTATGGCTTCTCTGGTGCCGAGAAAGATTTGAACTGTAGGTATACGCTATGCCACATTCTTTACATTTGTAGGGTTTCTCTCCAGTATGAATTCTCTGATGTTTAGTAAGATCTGAACTACAGTTAAAGGTTTTACCACATTGTTTACATTTGTAGGGCTTCTCTCCAGTATGAATTCTTTCATGCACAAGCAGACTTGATAAACGAAGAAAAGATTTACTGCATGCCTTACACTTGTAACATTTTTCTCTAGTATGTATTCTCTGGTGCTCAGCAAGACGTGAACTATACATAAAGACTTTGCCACATTCCTTACATTTGTGTGGCTTCTCTCCATTGTGAATTTTCTGATGCAAAATAAGACTTGATGGACGAGTAAAAGACTTACTGCATGCTTCACATTTGTACTGTTTCTCTCCAGAATGAACTCTAAGGTGCTGAGTAAGATATGAACTATACTTAAAGGTTTTGGAACATTCTTGACATTTGTAGGCTTTCTCTCTGGTATGAATTTTCTGATGTCGAGTAAGATGTGAATTACACTTAAAGGCTTTGCCACATTCTTTACATCTGTAGGCTTTCTCTTCAGTATGAACTCTCTGATGTTGAGTAAGTTGTGAACTACAGATAAATGTTTTGCCACAGTCCTTACATTTGTAGGGTTTCTCTCCAGTATGAATTCTCTGATGTCGAGTAAGATGAGAACTCCAGTTAAAGGTTTTGCCACATTCTTTACATTTGTAGGATTTCTCTTTAGTATGGATTATCTTATATTTTTTTATGTTTGATGATTGACTAAAGACTTTCTTGCATTTATTATATCTACATGAGGTTTCTCCAAAATGGATTCCTTGATGCTGAGAATGTTTTGATGACTGAATAACAGCTTCTACACTTTTATTACATTTGCCAGACTTCTCTTGAATATGGATACTCTGATGTATAATCAGCTTTGAATATTGATGAAAGATTTTCTCACACTTTTTACATTTGAAATGGTTCTCAGGAAAATGACTTTTCTGATGTTTTCCAGGGCTAGAGCATTGGTCAAAGGTTTTCTCAGATTTTTGGCATTGATAATTTTTGTCTCTAATACAAATATTCTGGTAATTATTTAGGGTAGATACCTGGCTAAAGGGTATTAAAGTTTTATTATGTATGTAATGTTTTACCCAAATATCTATTCCCTGATATAGATTAAGCAATGGTGAAGGGGTAAAAACCTTCCCATACGGATCAAAGTTGTAGATTTTGGCAATAGAAGGTATTACATTTTGGTGGAATAATAATAAAATTTTAACAAAGGACCCACCAAATTGAACACATTTAAAAATCTCCGTATTTTTAACTGTCAGATCTTCAGAAATAGTTGACTGCAAATTTAATCCAATTCTATATATTAATTGGTTCAGATTATTTGATACATGGATGAGGTCACTATTTACATTTTCTAAATTTCCATTCAGAGAAAAGGTATGTTCCAAAAATCGATACTGATATTTACTTACAGAAATGTGAGGTTCAGCAAAAGTAACTGACAAGAATCTAGTTTTCTCCTCAAATATTTTACATGTTTGACCTCTGCTATAAGTGACATTTTTATTATAGGTAGTTGTCCTACTTTTTTTATGTCCATCACTACATCCATTTTGTGTTTCACACTCACCCTCACCTTCCCAGTCTTTCCTTAAGTGTAAATTTTGAAAGCTACAACTCCCAAATCTCCTCAATATCACTTTTTGGAATAGATCTTCTATGTACTTCTTTGTCCACAGGCTTTCAGTGTAATTAGAAATTATCCCTGAAAGATATCAAAAGTTTACAAAATTCCAATTACTATATTTGGGCAAATATATACTTTACAAATAAAATATACAAAAGTATATCAACCTGAGAGCAGTATGATGACTGAATCAAAAACTCGAGGCCCTGTTTTTCAAGCGATATACAAACTTAACAAAGATATGCTAAGGAAAAATCAATTGAGTTTGCAGTAACCCTAGTGAGTGCAAAGCCAAGAAAAGCCAAGTTAAGAAGGGGAAAGTTTGTTATATTTGTGCACCACAGCATAGTGGGAAAAAAAGAAAAAAGGAAATAATCTTGCCCCTCCTTTTTTCTCTCCCTCAGGAAACAGAGACTGGAACATGTGTCCAAAGTTCTGAGTTTCTCGGTATCTAAGTACTGTTTCCTTTAATATGGAATGCTAAAGGGAATGGAGTTGTAGTTTAAATGACAGTGTGGGCCCAGTGAAAACAAACATGAATGCTTTTACAGCAACAGAGAGAATGCAGTACCAATTATATTTGCCAAGGGAAACAAGAAATTAAATGCTTTTATGAAAAATGAGGGAATCGTTTTAACAGAAAAATGTACACATTATAGTAGAGGAGACACATATGGCCAACAGTCAGGAGAAACTCCCAGAATGTCTAGTGTTGTTGAATGATGTCCATTTTTCCCTGTACAAAGCACTCCATAAGGATGGGACAGGTAGATGTTTTTTAAATGACCAGAATCTTAACAATAACCAGAACACATCAAAGAAATAAAAAGTCAAAAATATTCAAGTAGATCCTAAGAAGTGAAGATCTACTAATTAATTTGAAAAGAATTTAAAATAGCTATCTAAAGATGCTTAATCACCTAAATGAGAACACAGACAACTTAAGAAAACAATGTGTAAAGCAAATTAGTTCACTAACAAAAATCAAAAATCTAGAAACACAAACATAAAGTATGGGACTAAACAATAAAATAACAAAGATTTGTTACAGTGGGTTGATAGCTGACTTGATCTAATACGAGAAAAAGACAGCAAGCGTGGTAATAGGTCATCTAAAATTATAGAAAAAAAGGCAAAATGATGAGAAAACGGTAAGAGAGCCCAAGGGACTTTTGGGATACCATCATGTAGGCCACTATAATGATAATGGGAGAACTAGAATGAAAAAAAGCAAGGAAAAATGCAGATTATTTGAAGAAATAACGGAGATTATTTGAAGAAATAGTGGATACAATTTTCTAAATCTGAAGAAGAAAATAGCATAAAATTTCAAGAAACTCAGCCAACTCTAACAGGACTAACACAAAGACAACCACCAAGAGATACATTATAATCATAAATTTAAAAGTTTCAAAGAGGCCTGCGCGGTGGCTCACGTCTGTAATTCTAGCACTCTGGGAGGCCGAGGCGGGCAGATTGCTCGATGTCAGGAGTTCAAAACCAGCCTGAGCAAAAGTGAGACCCCGTCTCTACTATAAATAGAAAGAAATTAATTGGCCAACTAATATATATAGAAAAAATTAGCTGGGCATGGTGGTGCATGCCTGTAGTCCCAGCTACTGGGTAGGCTGAGGCAGCAGGATTGCTTGAACCCAGGAGTTTGAGGTTGCTGTGAGCTAGGCTGATGCCATGGCACTCACTCTAGCCTGGGCAACCAAGTGAGACAGAGTTTATTTATTTATTTATAAAAATAAATAAATATAAAAATAAATAAATAAACAAACAAATAAAAGTTTCAAGGAGAATCTTGAAATCAGCAAGCAAAAAGTGACTTGGCATGTACAAGTGTCCTCTTATAAGATGATCAACAGATGTTGCAGCAAAATATCTTGCAGGCCCAAAAGGTACAGGATGATATATTCATTGTTCTAAAAAAAGGACAACTATAAAATAAGAACACTACTTATGAAATGACTGTTATTTAAAATAAATTATGAACAAGGATGTTCCTTGAAAAAAGATTATGAAATATAAAAAGGAAAAAAGTAATAAAGTAAAAATTAAATTAAATTTTAAAATAAAAAATAAATTAGAATTTTTGTAACAAGTTGTACTTGTAAGAAATAATTTTCAAATTAATAAAAGTTGAATGAATTTATATCCACCAGACTTTCCCTGCAAAGAAATGCCAGAGTCCATTTTTCACATTAAAAAATGATGGCAGATAACAGATAGCAACAAAACTCATGTGAAAATGTAAAGTTCTTGGGTAAAGGCAATTATATACACAAATATAGCATTCTGTATTATTATAATGATGGTGAATGTAATGCTTAAGATTTCAAAAGACAAAAAGTTAAAAATAATAATGCACTTATGCTAATGGATACACAATACAAAAAGATATAGGCTGGATGGGGTGGCTCACACCTATAATCCGAGTACTCCCTGAGAGACCTAGTCAGGAACATGGCTTGAGCTCAGGAGTTCAAGACCAGCCTGAGGAAAAGTGAGACCCCATCTCTACTAAAAATAGAAAAGTTAGCTGGTCATTATGATGTACACCGAGCAACTCAGGATGTTGAGGTAAGAGGATCACTTGAGCCCATGAGTTTAAGGTTGCAGTGAGCTATGATGATGCCACTGTACTCTACCCAGGGAGACACAGAGCGATTACATCTCTCTCTCTCTCTCTCTCTCTCTCTCTCTCTCTCTCTCTCTCTCTATATATATATATATATATATATATATATATATATATAATGTGAGATATCCATGAAATGCAATGTTCAGATGGAAAGAGGGAGGGGTTTTCTATGCAATTGAAGTTATCAACTTAGAATAGGTTGTTATAACTTTAAGATATTTTATGTAATATCTATGATAACCACAATGAATATACCTATAGTAAATAGACACACAAGTTAATGACAAAGAAATTAAAACATGTCACTACAAAAATCAATAAAAGATAAAGACAGTAAGAGAAAAAAACAAACAATTTTGCTATAAGATCTACAAAATAGGCAGGGAGTGGTGGCTCATGCCTGTAATCCTAGCACTCTAGGAGGCCAAGGTGGGAAGATCACTCCAAGTCAGAAGTTCCAGACAAGCCCAAGCAAGAGTGAGACCTTGTCTCTACTAAAATTAGAAAAAAATTAGTCGGACAACTAAAAATATATGCAAAAAATTATCCAGGCATGGTGGCACATGCCTGTAGTCACAGCTACTCAGGAGGCTGAGGCAGAAGGATTGCTTGAGCCCAGGAATTTGAGGTTGCTGTGAGCTAGGCTGATGCCATGACACTCTAGCCTGGGCAACAGAGCAAGACTCTGTCTAAAAATATATATATATATTTTTACAAAATACGCAATAGTAAGTAATTCTCTTTCAGTAATCATTTTACACAAAAATAAATAAATTCAATCAAAATACATAACTTAGCTGAATAAATTCAAACAACAAAATCCAATTCTATGCTTTCTACAAAAATATCACTTTACATCTGAGGACACATAAGGTCAAAATGAAAGCATAGAAAAATGCATTTTATGGGTTTTCAGAAGGAAAAGAGACAGAAAAAAAAGATTTAAAGATAAAATATCTTAATACTCTCCAGATCTAGAAAAGGATATGGAAATACAGTTTCATGAATCTCAAAATAACTAAAGCAAAAATAAATAAATAAACCTAATTAAGACTGCCCCAGGACACATTATAACTCAGTATCAAAACTCAAAATGAAGTGAGAATCTTAAATGCAGCAAAAGGTAAGAGATTTTCACATACAAGGGAACATCTATAAGGTTATGAGCATATTTCCTAGCACAAACCTTGCAGGCCAGGTAGGAATTAGATAATATATTCAACATGCTAAAAGAAGAATAAAAAAGAACATAAACATTGGCTCCTAAGAAGACTATATTTGACAACTGTCCTTTAAGAAAGATGAAGATGTTCTCAAACAACAGTAACAAAATATACCACTAGACCTGTCTTACAAGAAATGATTAAAGAAAATTCTTCAAGTTAAAACAATGGAATTCTAATTAACAATATGAAAACATAAAAGTATAAATCTCACTGAAAACAGTAAATAGTTAAATTCACAATATTCTAAAACAATAATGGTAATATATAAATCACTTTCAACTCTAGTATAAAAGCTATAAAACAGAAATATTAAAAATGGACATAACCACAATTTATTAACTTAGATATACAATATAAAATGTGAAGGGTAACATATATTGTATAACATGTATGGAGGGAAAGAAAGTGTTGAATTTTTTTATGTATAGAAGTTAAATTATACGATTTGATGTGTTAAATCGATACATAATAGTCCACAACAAATAGTTATACAAATCTACATGCTATATACACAATCATACATATAAACACATGTATATATGTATATATGTATAAACAGATGCTATATACATATAAACAAATGTATATAAACACATGTATATATATGTATTCACATATCTGAATACATATATATATATGAATGACACAGTCAAGGTAAGCTTCATACTAGAGAAACATAAGATAATAGTTATTAAAAATGTAAGGTTACAAATGAGAGTTTAACATATGCTCAGCAGTGTTCTAAGATCCCTAATGACACATTATATTCAAGAAATCTAGGAAGTCAGTAGATACATTAAACTATATTACAGTTGAAGAATATAAAAATATGGTATAAATTATTAATCTGAATTCACACAAAAGAATAAAACTGTGAAATAAAATAACATTAGATTTTTTATATTTAGGGAGCTTCTTAGTGCTCTGATAAAATTTCTGAGCAAAATAACAATGAAACCTTCATATAAGAAATCATGAAGCAGGAAATGTACATGTGTCTCTGATGTTCCTGGGATTTCTGAAGCAAATCCCAGCAATAGCACTACTCACACATATTCACACATGATGTAAAAAAGGAACAGAAACGATGGTTTAAAGTAGAGTTCCTCAAAAATACACACAGATACTCCCTTGTTCCCAAAAGCAACGGAAGATCATTCAGATCATGCAATTCCTTATAAGCCATGAAGAGGACTTAGGCTCAAAGGAAGATCACTGAAAAAAAGAGAATTTCAGAGCATGGGACAGAGGATGTACTTATGTGACAGCAAGGAAAAGAAATCCAGGCTTCTCCGAAACCATTTCCATTGGAGTAAAGCTTCACAAACCACATTTTAAGGTTTGGTTTCTCCTAGGCCTTTGGATCTCTCACCTATATTACACGTACCTGAGTGTTTGGCTACTGTCTCATGTCTCACCACATTCCAGCGCTCTTTCCTTTGCTCCAGGCAGATGATCAGGTCTGGCTTAGAGTCGGCAAGACCTATTTTATTAGGAAAAATATAACATGACTCTTGCTAGGTTTCTCCGATTACCAGCCTAATACTGTGTTCAGTAGAGAAGAGTGAACACTATAGAAGTTTCTAGAAAATTTCCAGAATACTGTTTCCTGGGAGAAAAAAAATCTAACAGCAGTATTTAGGAAATATTTTAAATTTGTGGTTCCTTACATCTAATTTCTAGTACTACTGAATCAAAAATTGGTGGTAAAAACTGGATTTTAAAGTTTGGGCAATAATATTTTATATCACTGAATTTCTGTAATTGTCGGCAATCTACAGTGAAATATTCATATCAGTTTGATATAGGGAAAGGTTTATGTCAAGATGAAACATCTTGAATATTTTGTTTTCTACACCAACAAGCCTCCAAGTTTTCCTTGAAAGCAGGGATCTAAAACTCATTCATGCAAAGAAGAAACTCCCAAAAAACGTTTCACAAAGAAAGAAAATGAAACCCTTAGAATGTGTTACAAATCTTAAAGGGAAGTTATCCTCACCCAGGAAGACCAGGTTTCTGTAATTCTCGAGCATCACATCTGTATACAAATTCCGTTCAGCAGGACCCAGACATGCCCACTCCTTTACAGAGAATTCAATGGCCACATCTCTGAAAGTCACCAGTCCCTGGAAAAAAAAATATATTTACCAAGTAGCCATGGGAAGCATTCTCAATTTGACTAAAAGTGAAATTAGAGAGTGAAGAGAACTAGCTCTGACTTACAAGAATGACTAGAATTATCCAATAATTAACATAGTAATATGCACTAATGTATTCTCTAACTCTGAGGACAGAGGATAGCAAAAAATCTACAAAACAAGTGTAGATACTATAATTTTCTGTATGATAAAAGTATAAAATTAAGGGCATTGGCCAGGCATGGTGGCACATGCCTGTAATCCTAGCACTCTGGGAGGCCGAGGTGGGTGGATCGCTCAAGGTCAGGAGTTCTAAACCAGCCTGAGTGAGAGCGAGACCCCGTCTCTACTAAAAATAGAAAGAAATTAATTGGCCAACTAATATATAGAGAAAAAATTAGCCGGGCATGGTGGCGCATGCCTGCAGTCCCAGCTACTCGGGAGGCTGAGGCAGGAGGATGGCCTGAGCCCACGAGTTTGAGGTTGCTGTGAGCTAGGCTGACGCCACGGCACTCTAGTCTGGGCAGCAGAGTGAGGCTCTGTCTCAAAAAAAACCAAGAAAACCCACAAAACTCCATCTCTACTAAAAATTGAAAAATTAGCCAGGCATGGTGGTATGCGCCTGTAGTCCCAGATACTCGGGAGGCTGAGGCAGGAGGATCACTAGAGCCCAGGAATTTCAGGTTGCTGTGAGCTAGGCTGAGGCCACGCACTCTACTCAATGCAATGGAGTGAGACTCTTGTCTCAAAAAAAAAAAAAAAAAAAAAAAAAATTAAGGTCATCAACATAGGCATATATATTTTTAAGTGGTGTATATATATTACACAGTAAGTTGTATTTTTTTCTGATATGGAAATGCCATTATGAGAAGGATATTTCTAAAATTTTAATGTGTACTACAGTGAACTGGAGATCTTGTTAAAATGCAGGTTCTGATTTAGAAGGTCTGGAGTGGGGCCCAGGTTTTTGCATTTCTAACAAACTCACAAGTAACGCCAAGTCTTCCAGCCCAAGAAGAATATTTTGTCAAACACACACAGTAAGTGGTAGAATCCAGATTTTATCCCAGTTCATCTGACCAGTAAACAAAGATGAGAGCCTTCATTTTGCAAAGCAAGCTAAAGAAACTAAGAAGAAAACGGACCTTCCAGATTAAATGTAATGGTTTTTGTACATCAGTTAGTAAAAGTTCCCAAGAATTTAATAATAAAAATAAAAATAATTACTTTATATGGAGGAATCTGTTAGACAGCACCTTATCCAAGTGAATGAAATTAACATCAACTGTCAGAAAAAATATTGGTATGTGGTGCTGATGCACACATGATACACCACTGCTGTGAGTTTATTGGCCAAATTAAAAAAAAATAAATAAATCATAATCTGAATCTAAGCATAAGAAAACATCAATTTTATGCAAAGTTTAAACCACATATATTTCCAATGATCTGCACTCTCTAATAGTGTATTTAGTCTTTCTTTAGCAGCCTAGAGCAGCGGTCCCCAACCTTTTTGGCACCAGGGACCATTTTCATGGAAGACAATTTTTCCATGGACAATTGAGGGGGGTAAGTTTGGGATGATTCAAGTGCATTATTTACTGTACACTTTATTTCTATTATTACATTGCAATTTATAATGAAATAGTTATACAACTCACCACAGGTTGGGGGACCCCTCTCTCAGACGACACAACTCTTCTGATTAATCTCATTTTTAGAACTTTCTAAGCTATCTTTGGCAATTAATGTCATCCTCTTTAAATGTGTGTTTTTAATCCTGTTTGACATAGAGATACTAGTGCCTTCTGATGTGACTTCAACTGTACATCTTCTTTTTCTTCACTGATATCCAAGAACCTAACCCCATGCCCAAGAGGAGTCTTGGGTATCCACACTTTCCCATGTTGATCTGTCACAAAGGGAACAGTTTCACTATTGCAGGTCATAAATTCATGGTGAGCATTGTTCACAATATAGAAAAAGTCTGGTTGCAGCGAATGGAGGGAAGGCTCTGGCATACAGTGGAGAATTATTTTAAAGAGCCTCTTCAATATGATAAGAAAAAAAAGAAGCTGAGACAATCTTGTTAGGCAGAAACATCAGAAGTAGAGGAGCAATGATCTTCAAGTCCTAAATATATGACATTCAAGGAGTAAAAATGGACACAGCCCCTGGCAGACACTTACCCTAGAACCAGACATTTCTTCCTCTTCTTCCTCCTCCTCTAGGATTCTTCTCAGGTGAGATTATCTGAACAAATCACAGCTGCATCTTCAGAATATGCCTTTAAAGACATCAGCACAACCCCTTCACCTGCTACCACCACACCCACAAGCAGAAACTTAAAGTACAGAAAAGGTGACACCCATCTGTCCTTTGTCACAGGTGAGATTCAGTAATATTGAGCTCCTACATAAAGATCAAAATGTGAGTTTCTCCTTTCCTGCCCTCGGGTGCTCTCCCCTGCCTCAGACACCAACAATTTCTGCTGCAGCAATGGCAATATGGGCCACACTGACTCACCTTCACAAAACCCAAGCAAAGCAGACCCTGTGACTGCCCGTTGGAAAAAAAGGCTGAACTGAATTCTCACAAACAGATCTGGGAGCCCACATGCTTGACCCAGAACCTCAGCTTAGAATCATGTGAGTCACTTAATTAAAACCACATGGATGGTACCACCCATACCAATAGACAGGCGCCATGGGGTGGCTCAGGTGATGGTGTTCCTGCAAACCAGCCATACGATCCTAATTGCAGGCCTTGGCAGAAAGCCACTTTGCTGAGCACTGCTTCTAGAGCAGGGGTCCTCACACTTTTTAAACACGGGGCCAATTCACTGTCCCTCAGACTGTTGGAGGGCCGGACTATAGTTTAAAGAAAACTATGAGCAAATTCCTATGCACACTGCACATATCTTATTTTGAAGTAAAAAAACAAATGGGCAAAAACACCGCATGTGGCCCGCGGGCCGTAGCTTGAGGACACCTGCTCTAGAGCTTCAATGTGCATATAAATTATTAGTGTTCCAGGCCCCAGTCTAAGAAACGTGATCCTTCAGGTGTGGAAGGGTCCATGGACTGTCTTCATTAGCAAGTCTCCCGTTAATACCAATGTTGCTTCCCCAGACCTGTCACCAGTTGCACTCAGCTAGAGACACCAGGCACAGAAGAGTCCTGTACACCTAACACTTTTATTACAACATAAATATTTCTGGTCCAAGTGAAGATCACCAATCATCATCCTGAAACAACATTTTCTGATAGCCCTTTAAAGCTTACAGAGGCTGGGGAAGGCAATTATATCTGAGGAAGTCTACATTTGGAAAACAATATGTGCATATGCATTAATGCAACATTTACTGAGCATACACTATGTGCTCACAAGTACACTACAATGCACTGTGCTGGGAACCTCACATTGTCTGTGTTAATTCTCATAATATCCTGGGAGTCAGGCACTAAGTGTCCCATAATTCCCAGCAGGATCTAGATGTTGGGTCCAGCTTTTCAATTTTTCTTCCATTTCTTTGTCCCTGATAAAATAAGAATTTACTGTGTTTCCCTGAAAATAAGACCTACCCATAAAATAAGCTCTAGCAGGATTTCTAAGCATTTGAGTAATATAAGCCCTACCCCGAAAATAAGCCCTAGTGACGGGCGTGGCTACACAGCGTATCTGCACACCCCATGCATTTTGTGGCAGAGCAGTAAAGACGAGCAGCCCTTCTCATCTGCCCCGTGAGAGCTCTATTGCTCGACATGAGAGATTGGGGCCGATGGTTCTAAAGGAAATAGAGTGGCAAGAAATTCAGGATGGAATTCAGGGTTTGGAGAGTTATGATGATGTTCCAGAAGATGACGACTTGACTATGTTTGAATAAATGTAGATTGTTGTACCTTACTTAAAAAAAAATAACACATCCCCTGAAAATAAGCCCTAGGGTGTCTTTTTGAGGAAAAATAAATATAAGACCCTGTCTTATTTTTGGGGAAACACGGTACAGAATAAAAGATATACATGGATGGGAGACATATGGAAAGGAAGGGTGGAGGAGTAATACAGAGCGCTATTTCATTGTAGCATTTATATTTACTAACTTGTATCTTGTAGAGCATCTACTGGATCTAAAAGAATGAAAACCAAGTTGCTGGGTGAAATGTCTCTAGAACACAGGTTTCTTTTCTTTTCTTTTTTTTTTGGAGATAGAGTCTCACTCTGTTGCCCGGGCTAGAGTGGCATGGTGTCAGCCTAGTTGACAGCAACCTCAAACTCCTGGGCTCAAGTGATCTTCCTGCCTCGGTCTCCCAAGTAGCTGGGACTACAGGCATGTGCCACCATGCCTGGCCAATTTTTTATATACATATTTCTAGTTGGCCAATTAATTTCTATTTTTAGTAGAGACAGGGTCTTGCTGTTGCTCAGGCTGGTTCCAAACTCCTGACCTTGAGGGATCTGCCTGCCTCGGCCTCCCAGAGTGCTAGGATTACAGGCATGAGCCATCTTGCTCAGCTGAAGCACAGGTTTTAATAAAAAACAAATCACCAAAATATACAGTACCTTGCAACCATTTATCTGCTTTTGCATTGTGGAAAATTATGACCACCAACTCTGGAGAGATGGCAGGAGCAGCCGCCCTGATCTCTATGCTGCTGGTTTATTTTTCTGTCTTTTCTAAGCTTGTCCAAGAGAAATTCTATTTCCAGAATTTATATGCTTTTAATCATTTCAAAGTACCTTCTTATCTATTTCACAACATAACAAAACAAGCCATTTAACATACTGCATCAGGGGTTTCTAGGACAATTATATTAGATACTAAATATTTATTCTGAACAAAGTAAAAGCAATAGAAATGCCAACAATTCTTTCCATGGATGGTGGCATCAGAACTCACAACGGGAAAGTGGTCCCTGTGAAGCTGAAGTCCCCTGTATTTCTCCCATTCTTTGTACTGACCACACATGATGCTGATTTCAACCATTTATCCATTTGATTTTACTGAAAGTTCCTAGACAGTAGCTACTGTGACTACTTTACCACTGTTTTCTTTTTTTTTTCCTAATGGTCATTTGAAATTCTGGAAACAGTTGGTTTATTTATCAGCTTGAATCTCTAAATTTCTTCCTTGTTCTTCACTCAATTACCAGGAAATTGTAGCAACTCCCATCTGGGGACCAACTGAGATTTCTTCTGTGCGGGGAGAAACAAACCCTGGGTGACACATTCCTCTCCATCTGAAATGGAAAGAGGGTTAGAACCTGTTGTGAGCCTGACCCCAGTCTGTAAAGGACATCCCCAATGTCTCAAAGACTCCCAGGTGCGTGTGACAGGGTCCCTGGTGAGCCTGGGCTGAAGTCCCTGTGGTGATCCAGGCAAAAGAGACTCAGGCTGACTCTGAAGAGGGACAGAGAATGAACCTGTCCTGGTGGAGCAAACATCGGTCTGGGTGTGATATCACCTGTCCCGATAAACTAACTCTGGGGTAAGAGGAAGGAGGAGAACATCCTACCTTAGTAACACAGTGTCTAGGCAGGAGAAGTTGTCATCAAAGATCTGGATATTTTGTGGTTCTGATCTTTGTATGTTAGTCAATCTTTTCCTTTATTTATGTTGTATCAAAGTGGGGTCTGGTGTCTCTGGCAGTGTTGGATTTGATTCTGTGATGATGGTTTTTACTTACAGGTTATACTCTGAGCACTGGGAGCCACTTACAGAACTAAAACAGGTCACAGAGAAAGATCTGGAAAATTCCACAAGCTCCACCTCAAGAGACTTTCCAGGTTTACAAAGTCAACGTTGGTCTCTTATGCTTCAGAAAATGTCTCCCCTGAGGACATTTTTGTACATTCTCAGTGTGAAGTCTGTCCCTGTCTTGTGAATTCCAGATGAAGGCCAGATCTTGTATGTATATTCAAGGAGAAATTACACTTGATTTGTTTCTTGGGTTTTACAGTGAGGGCAGGGAAACTGAAGTCTGTGCGGTCTGCTCTAGAGCATCCTGAGGAACCCCAGGCCTTGGATGTAGAATTTGAAACTGCAGATTTAGGGACCTGGAGAGGTGGGGAAGCAGCAGCACCCGTTGCACATTCCCTGGCATTTGGGCAGGAGCATGCAGCAGACCCTGAGATTCTCAGGCTGAATTGGTGTGTGCGCATCCATCTGCGTAGGCATCAGAGCCCCACGGTCTCGGAATCACTGAATCAATTTCAGGTATGAAGATGCCAGGAGCACTGAAAGACAGAGCTAGAACTGTTGATTGTTACACCATGAAAGTATATTTGTTGGAATTTGGTCTAATTGTACTCTAGAAGGTACTGCACTTCATAAATAGGCAGAGAGGCCAGAAAGCCTATGTGTTTAAAAATTATAAAATGTGTATTCATAAAGTGGTAGGATGTGATTAACAGTTAAAACTGCTTATTCCAATCAGGTGCAGTGGCTCATGCCTCCAATCCTAAAGCTTTAAGAGTCCAAGGTAAGAGGGTCATTTGAGCCCAGGAGTTTGAGACCAGTCTGGGCAACACAGTAAGACTATATATCTACAAAAAATAATAAAACAAAATTATGTGGGCATGGCTGCACATGCTTATAGTCCTATTCAGGAGGCTAACTGAAGAGGATCACTCAAGCCTAAGCGTTTGAGGTTGCAGTAAGCTAGGATAGTGCCACTGAACTCTACCTAGCCCAGGGGACAGACTGAGCTGCTGTCTCAAGAAATTGCTTAGGTCTTGGCTATGAATTAAGGTTATTAAAAGTTAAAATTCTGACTAACATATGGTAACCAAAGCTAAAGATAAGAAGAAAAACAAGTCTACATCAAGAGTGTATAAAGAATGTAAGATGTGCTTTTTGGTGAAAAAGGTTATAAAAAAGAAACATGAGGATTTGTTTTTTTCTTAAAAAAGAAATTTTGCCTAATTTAGAGGTTATTTAAAGACTAAATTAAAACAATAAAACAAAGGAAAATGACATAAAAAGGATATGGAAAATTGAAGAAAGAAAAAGAATGGGAAAAATTGTAAAACATAAAAAAGGTTTATAGAAATCTTATCTCATGTAGTTAGAGCTGATTCAGATTAACTAGATCTATTTAAAAGGTTTTATTAAAATTAGCTTTGATAATAATACCATAATTCAAGTATAAAACTTTGTGTTCCCTATTTATTTATTTATTTTTGAGACAGAGTCTCATTCTGTTGCCCGGGCTAGAGTGCTGTGGCATTAGCCTAGCTCACAGCAACCTCAAACTCCTGGGGGCTCAAGCAATCCTTCTGCCTCAGCCTCCCGAGTAGCTGGGACTACAGGGATGCACCACCATGCCTAGCTAATTTTTTCTATATATTTTTAGTTGGCCAATTAATTTCTTTCTATTTTTAGTAGAGACAGGGTCTCACTCTTGCTCAGGCTGGTTTCAAACTCATGACCTTGAGTGATCTTCCTGTCTCCTCCCTGAGTGCTAGGATTACTGGTGTGAGCTACCACGCCTGGCCTGGTGTTCCCTTTTAAACAAGATTTTGACGAAGTGTTAATAAAAGATAATAAAAGACTTTTGTTCACCTTTTAAGTAAACTATGGGGAAAAAATGACCAAATTTCTTCATGAAAAGCTTCTTTACCATGACCATTTTAACTCTTGTTCTATTTCTTCTTGGAGACTTCCTTCTCATCTTCATAGAGATTGAGAAACCATTTGTAAAATAATCTGTTTGTAAAATGTATCCAATTTTTTTTAGCATTTCCATTGTGTGTACCACCTTCAGTCTTCTAGACTGGTAAAATATACAAATTGGATAATAAAAAGTCAACTGGCAAAGTTTACAGAAGTCTTTAACCTTCCCTGCCCTAAGATTCATCTCTTGCTATTATTTAACATATGTTTTACTCTGTTTGGAAAACATTAGCTTTCTTTCTTTAAAATAATAACAGAAAGCCCCACGCACATAGATGAAGTAGCCTACAACCACCTCTCTTTGAAGGTGACATTCTTCATCATCACCAAGGTCTTAAAAAAGTTTCTCACAAAACAATTTAAGTTAAAGTTTCTTCTAATAGTGAGCTACAAGGGGATGAAAACATTAACGATCATGGCCTCCAACCTGAAACTTCACTTACTGGAAACACCATCAAATAAGATTCCCTCCAACACCATTGAAAGGAATCATATCAGGTATTGTTGACCAATCCCTGTGCTACTAAATTTTAAGGCAATATCTCTTAGTATATTTGGTCACTCTTTTACTTACAGACAGCTCTGAGGAAAGCCAACACTGTACTTGTTCCCTCTAACTTTTTTCTCTATACATGAGCACCAATCTATTTTAGATGGAGATCCTATTGAGAAAAAAAATGCTAATTTATCTGCCTGGCCATGACACAGATAGCTCCATAAATTTCATTGAAAGCACACCTTTGCCTTGGTGGGTGTCACTTCCCAGAACACATGATTAGAAATCTTTCTATAACCTTAAAAAATGCTGATAAAACTGCTTCCTCCATAACAGCTCAACAAAAAAACTATTGATTCAGTGGCTGAGGTTATACTAGGCAATCACATTGCTTTAGATTAGATATTAGCTGAGCAAGGAGGTGTATGTATGATGGCAAACACCTCTTGCTGTGTATATATAAGTACTTCTCATGAAGTAGAAACTCATCTATGATAAATTAGAAAAAAGGCACTTGGCTACAATAAATCTCTAAAGAAGAATCTGGATTTAATTTTCTTCATGTTTTTAGTAGGCTTCCTAAGGGAATTGGTATTTTGTTATTGTTTTGGCATATACATTCTTTTCTTATCCTTATATGCATTATATTTTTATGATTCAAATAATTAATGTTTTACTTCTTCCAAGAAAATTAAAATCGACTGGGCGTGGTGGCTCATGCCTGTAATCCTAGCACTCTGGGAGGCTGAGGCGGGAGGCTCATTTGAGCTCAGGAGTTCAAGACTAGCCTGAGCAAGAGCAAGATCCCATCTCTACTAAAAATAGAAAGAAATTAATTGGCCAACTAAATATATATAGAAAAAAATTTAGCCGGGCATGGTGGCGCACGCCTGTAGTCCCAGCTACTCGGGAGGCTGAAGCAGAAGGATTGCTTGAGCCCAGGAGTCTGAGGTTGCTGTAAGCCAGGCTGACACCATGGCACTCTAGCCTGGGCAACAGAGTGAGACTCTGTCTCAAAAAAAACAAAAACAACAACAACAACAAAAAAAACCCTATTCATAATAAAGACTACACAGAGCTCATATCCAAGGCTTCTTTGCTCTGAGTCTTGCAAGCAATTGTTCTTAGTGGGCTAAGAATAACCCTTTTAGCCAATTGTGGGCTAAAGTAAACCCTTTAAAATTATATTTTGGGGTGGGCGTAGTGACTCATGCCTGTAATCCTAGCACTCTGGGAGGCTGAGGCAGGAGGCTCATTTGAGCTCAGGAGTTCAAGACCAGCCTGAGTAAGAGCAAGACCCTGTCTCTACTAAAAATAGAAAGAAATTAGCCAGGGAACTAAAAACATATAGAACAAATTAGCCAGGCATGGTGGCACATGCCTGTAGTCCCAGCTACTCGGGAGGCTGAGGCACAAGGATCACTTGAGCCCAGGAGTTTGAGGTTGCGGAGTGAGCCAGGCTGACACCATGGCACTCTAGCCCGGGCAACAGAGCAAGACTATCTCAAAAATAAAATAAAATAAAGTAATATTTTGTAGTTCAGTTTCTTCCATTAGGCCAATGAACTTATAAAGGGTTAGCACTTAGGGACAAAAGCAAGAAAGACATTGTCAACAGCATCAAGCAGTGGAATGGGTGAGTACATTGGGGGCTCCACAGCTGCAGAGAGCACTTTGTGTGCAACACACTGAGACAAAGAAAACATAAAAAACCTTCACAGCATAATACCAATGGAATAGTAAACATAATATTAAGTCACTGAAAACTCAAAAGGAGCAAAACTGAGAAAAACTGTGCTTCATGATAAACACGTGGTCAAGCTACAAAGAATAACGAGAATCAGTTCTGCAGTCACCTCAGGGAGCAGAAGGCAGATGAGATCACTGGGAAACACCAGAACTGCCCAAGGTTGTTATTTGCCTGGATGTGAGCCCATGGGGGCTTATGGTCTTATTTAAACTCAGAATAAAGCAAATTTATTTCAAGAATTTTCTTTGCTTCTTGAGATCATGTTACTCAATCCACTCAGATTTTCAAGTAACAAAAATCTTACCCTCATATCATAAAATAAAATTATTATTATAAATGCTTGGGCAAACTGGAATTATACAGCAACAACATTTTATAAAAGAAACAAAAGGGAAGCAGCTAAAAGTGGGCAGCCTAATTCACCCACACTTCACAATGAACCCCAGACTCAGTAGATTAAACAGGTTTCCTAGCTTGGGGACCACTCTTACTGTGGCAATGTAGCCCAGGGTGTCTCACTCCTAGGTAGGGAGTGTCAGAAACCTGAACAGCTGGGAAATTGAATTCTGGGACCTCCATCCATCCTGTCCCCTCCTCAATCTGGAAGCACTCCCTCCTCCAGGGTCACAATTCTCACCACCAACCAAACACTCGCTCAGAGTCATTTCAAGGTCTGACCTGTATTTTTTTTTTGACAGCACAATGTATGGAGTTTGCTGTACACCAGCCAATTCTCCAACGCTAGCTGGGTATCCAACAGTCTAATTCTAACACCAGACAGAGTCAGTTCAGACCCCACAAGTTCAGGGCTCAGTCCCACATCATTGCAGATGCCAGTGGCAAGCCCTGGGGCCCGACTATACTCTGAGCAACTGCCTATACATCAGGGGCTCCCACAGCCTCTCCTCAAGTCTAATAATTTCACAGAATTACTCACAGAACTGTGTAAAACATTTTTACTTATGGTTAGCAGTTTATTATAAGGAGACAGCTCAGGAACAGCCAAGTAAAAAAGATGTACAGGGCAAGGGAAAGTAGCAGGGAAAGATGGGTAGATATCCTGGCAAATCACTGTGAGTAAGGAAATCTCATATCCTTTATCTCCCAGAACAGCAGCCACCTGCAGACAAAGACTTTTCCGATTATGACTTAGATGATGCAGTTGTTTTCACCTACCACTAAGCCAGACACTGACTCTGCAAATTCACATTTTGCCTCATAAACAATTAGTTGAACAATTTTATCTTCAGTGGTCAGAACAATATACTTCTTAACCAAACTTTCCTTAAGTTTGTCTCCTTCTTCCAGGCCCCTGAACTTTGGCCCACACACAGCCTAAGCAAACATACTCCTCTTTCTGCCTCTCCTAAAAACAGGCTCACTTCAGCATGAAACATTTTCTTATTTAGGATCTAATTTTGCCACCTCCCACCGTGCCCTCCCCTTCCTATATACTTTCTAATCTGTTTGTTCTTCCCTATGGAAAGAAGCCCTTGGCTTCCTAACCTTTGAGATGTTTGCAGATTTTAAACTTGGTGCTTTTACTCTATTGCAATACTCTCTTAGAATAAAGTTACTGTTAAGCTAAATTTGAATGTATTTTATTTGGAAGTGTCTAGAATCAGCCCGAAGACAATAACACCATCATACACCATCAGAAATGACATCACACCCCCACTTTCATTCAAACCCCAGCCTCAGCTGCCTGTGGGTCCCCAGCGGTCCAGGGCTCTGCAGCTTCTCTCAGTGTAAGGGCTCCTTTCATGGCTGGTGTAAACAGACTGGGGCACCTGGAGGGAGGCTCCCCAGGAAGAACTAACTGGGCCTTCAATGATCTTGTTTAGCTAGATCAGGATTTATCTTTACTTGGAGTCTCTGAGCCCAGGTCCCTGCTTCCCAATCAAGGTTATTAACTTAGTTTTAAATAAGAAAACAGCCAGTGTTTGAAAAATCCAGCAAAATCACTCAAACTCAGTGCTTATGTTTATAGGATGGAAGAAAATTATAAGGCACTTACATTTCACATCTCAACAGGAAGAGCAAAAGTATAAATAAAGCGAAAGGATAAATCCCCTTCTGACAATAAACATGCCATTTAATTATGATTTCAATAACAAATGATTTACTAAACAATTATGCATTTGTGAACACTTTTGGTAACTGACAAGTCCTATCTCCTAAAATGTAGCTATAAACACTACCGTCCAGATCACAGGATACAAAACAGAGTCATGCACTATCAAAAACTATCCCCCTTGCATAAGAGAAGATCTGATGTTTTGGTGTCTATTTGTAATTCACCAATATATCTACCACACTTTCTTGTGGAAATATATTCATTTTTCTGCAGCCATGATGGTAGAGACATTTTCCCTATTTCTTCTCCCTGGCAGCATTCCCAAAGTTAAAACTTCGTATACTGTTTGAAATCAAAGAAACCTCAGAACCTTACAACACTATCTCTGGAAGAGAAAAAAAGGTAAACAGGAATTTTCTACAAATGGAACATAAGACTAGATTCTTTTTTTTTTTTTTTCCTGAAAGCCACCTTTCATGCCTCACTGAAAATATTTTATTATCTTTTAAGTTTTATTGATAAAATACCTTTTACAGTTAATGAATAAATCTTTTTAAAGTGATAAATGCAGGGAGGGATGGTGCTGATAGCAACACAGACTTGTGTGGCTCAAGGGTCAAGTCAGCCTATCCTATCACTTGGGACATTCTCCCAGCCCCATCCTGCTCACTGGAGGACACGACCACATCACAGGATACAGTGATCTATGCCCGTGTGCCTGAAATGCAAATTGTTTCACAAGTTTTTGCACTCTCTTTGGGGTGGGTTTTCCTTTTCCTTTTGGATACTTTATCTTCCCTTCACAAGTGTAAAAAAATCCAGAGAACAAAATGTCACTTCTGCCCTTTTCCTGTCAATACCAGTATCCTATTGGCTGATCATCAATGTGTCTTCAATAAATGGAAGCTCAGGTTGGGGAGAGAAAAACTTAATGTCCCAAGGAGTTAGCTTTTCAGATGAGGGTATAACAGGAGACTCCTCTCAGCACCAAGACATCCAGCTGCCCCCCAGACAAGTGCCACCCAACACCTCAGGCTGTCCTCTGAGAGAGGATCCAGGGCTAATGGTCACTAGATACCCCAAAAGACATGGCTGCTGTGGGCATCTTGGGTCATCCCCAGACACTTGTGAAACCAGGACCAGGAAAAGACAGAAGGTAGCTAAAGACACACCACTCTGTCAAGTTTCCAAAGGGGAACCTCAATGTAAAAATATTCTAGTAAGATGTGTGTGCCTAGGGAAGATGTTTTTACAGGGGAGTATCAAGTGATTATTCTCTGCTTTCCTCTCACATAAAATGTTCAGAAACAGAAAACAAATATGTTCTAAAAGGCCACTCACAGGTCTGTGAAAAAATGATATGCAATTAAAATACTATGTCTGTTTGAAAAATAAATAATGAACAGTTGATAATGTTATGAGTTGGAAAGCAGTATTAGGCATTCAGAAATGTGGGAGAAGAAACTCGAAATTTAGGATTTCCAACAGTCCCTGGAACAGTTAGGATGGGCAAACTGGATTTGTGTCTTGGATTTGAGATCTTCCCTGCTTGTCGTACATTTGGAAAAGACAAAGAAAACCAGTACCCCTGGGGAGTGTTAAAATAATTAAATACGGGGCAATCAGACTGAAGTGGCTGTAGCCCTCCGTTCCTACTTAAGAAAACTCAAATGCATTTCCTGTAAATTATAATTTAGAAGAAACCAAAACTTAGGCAAATGACTACAAACTGCCAAGAAAGCTCTGCTTACACAACCAGAAATTAGCCACCTGGATAGTCCAAATAAGGCGACTACATAACTGTAGCCAATATTGAGCTAGGTCAACTTCCTCATGCGCCTTAAACTGCCCATTCTTCAAGCCCGTCCCGGAGCTCCAAGACCACAGACCACTGTCGGGGCTTCTAGATTCACAAATTACCATCTGCTCAAACAAACCCTCTCAAGTGTTTACTCTTCCCCAGGTCAATTTCTAGCAGCAGAATGGAGCGGCCGGGACCTCACGACACGGTTCCCCCCGCGCGCACCCACCACCGCCGGGCGGGCGCAGAGCCGGCGGCCGGGGGCCGAGCACATGCGGGCGGGCGGGCGCCGCGGGTCCCGCCCGCCGGCTCCGCCTCATCCCCTGACCGGAGCCCCGAGGGACAAGGCGAGCCGACGTCCTTCTCCGCTCTCCCAGCTGGCCCAGAGCCCGGCCGCCACCGCCGCTAGCGGGCAGAAGCCGCCCCTCGGCCGGGCGCGGCGGCTCACGCCTGCAATCCCAGCACTCTGGGAGGCCGAGGCGGGCGGATCGCTCAAGGTCAGGAGTTCGAGACCAGCCTGAGCAAGAGCGAGACCCCGTCTCTACTATAAATAGAAAGAAATTAATTGGCCAATTAATATATATAGAAAAAATTAGCCGGGCATGGTGGCGCATGCCTGTAGTCCCAGCTACTCGGGAGGCTGAGGCAGCAGGATCGCTTGAGCCCAGGAGTTTGAGGTTGCTGTGAGCTAGGCTGACGCCACGGCACTCACTCTAGCCTGGGCAACAGAGTGAGACTCTGTCTCAAACAAAAACAAAAACAAAACAGCCCCTCCTCCCTCTCGGGACGCCGGGCTGCGCACTCACCGTTTCCCAGCTTCCAGGGTTCCCAGTGTCCTCCCAATGAATCTCCCAGTACCTGCAGGTCACGAGGTGACAGAGGCTGCGGAGACACCTGGCGATCCTGGAGACTGACGGCGGAGAAGGGACCCCAGCTAGGTGCCGAGGCCAGACAAAGGCCGCGCCGGAGCCCGGAAGCCGCCTCCTTCTTTCTGGCTGAGTACCTGATTGGACAGTCCTCACCGCAGCATCTCTGATTGGATAAGGCTCTAGGCCCCACCCCACCGGGCCATGAGTGACATGGAGTCAGTATCGGGCTGGGGGTTGAATGCTACCAGAGTAACAGGTTTTTGGCTGTAGCTCTTTTTAGACAGGGCTTTGCCCCTGATTTGGGACCTGGCCCTGCATGGAGGCCATTTGTATTTAACTTTGAATATAAATTATATACTTTTATATTATATATGTCATGCACAAATGGAAATAACATAATAACAATTATTTTTAAGTTTGAGACTTTGTAACCTTCCTGGCCTCTGGTCTTTTGAGGAGGCAGGCTGAGCTTTGAAAATGGTGGCACTCCTCTAAGGCAACAATGTCCAATAGAAATAAAATGTGAGCACATGAGTTATTTAACATTTTCTAGTAGCCACATAAAATGGAAGAAAGGAAACAAGTAAAATAGATTGTAATAGTTCAGCCCAAAATATATCCAAAATATTATTGTTTTTCTATTCGATCAGTGTAAAATTATTAATGAAGTATTCTTTGGTACTGTATCTTTAAAACGTATTCTATGCTTTAAGAATGTAGCACATCTCAGTTCAGACCAGCCACTTTGCAGGGACTCAGTAGCCCCTTAAGGCCAGTGGCTGCCACGTTGAAGTGCAGCTATGAGGGCTCTGACTCCCCTGACCTCAGACAGTTGATGAGCTTGAACCATACATTTATTTTAGAGGCAATGGAATACCTCCCCCACCACCGTCATCTCTTTTCAGGCCCCCCAAATCAGGGAGATGGTGCCCCAAGAGAGCACGGTCCTGCAAGCAGGAAGTGCCTACCTGTAGAATACCACTTACCTGCTGCTTGGTGGGGGTTCATCCCCCTTCCAGAAATCACACACTGAACAAAGTATGATGGGGCCCCAGGATGAATGAATCCAAGATTGTAGTTACATAATTCTGCGAATACACTACAAAGCATGGCGTATATGCTTAAAACATGATTGCTATAACTGGGCAGGTTTACTGTGAGATCTAGGCTTCTGAGAAGTGCCTGAGGTCCAATAAGTGCATCCGGGGCCTTCAGGGATAAGTGGCCCTTACAAACTGAACCAACCACAAGGACTTGAGGCTCCAACAAGAGCATTGGTTGGTACAACACCAGTTCTCTGGTCAGCACAAAGCATCAGAGAGTTCAGAACTGGGCAGGGGGACCAGGACCATGGAGCCCATGATCATGGTTGATAAGGGGCTGGTGGGCCTCTGCCCTGTGCCTGAGCAGGACTTCAGCACCTGGTCATGGGCATGGTACATCAGGCAGGGGACAACTTGATGGGCCTGTGGTCACAGAGCACATGCTCTCAGGCCAGGGTCCTTTCCACTTTAACTTATAGATGGCACACTGCTCTATTTCACATATTGTTAGAAAAATGCAAGGGTATCATTAGGTAAGAATGACATTTCTCAGTAACACCCACAGATATAGTCTTGCACAAAGATTTTTGGTAGCATCACTGATTCTTCTTGGAGAAACAAATAGACTGTTCTCCTCCCAATTCTGATGTTTCACTGTCCTCCACTCATTCACCTGCAATTATCACACCCAGATCTGATGATGAACCTCAAAATCCACTACTATCATGTATAGGATGATGTTTCCCTTTTTTTTTCCGTATAGAATGGAGATGATGAACATTACTTTAGACATTTTTATAAAAATGTGTATATACTTTATTTAAACAGTATGATAGAAATGCAAACATCTTGCACAATAGTAGACATAATTATGGTTCATCACAAGTAGTACCAATCAAAAAGATTCCAAAATTTTCATTATTTTGCCATCATTTTCAAGGACCAACTTCAATCATCCTATTGGCATTCTAAAGTAAATATAACAGACCATATTATTTAGTTTGTAGGTATTTTGGTAACTATATCTAATAAATAAAAAAGAATGAAAATATTGCTATCATACTTAATAAAATATAAATAATTTCTTAATATCAAATAAAAAGTCAGTTTCAGTACATTTTGTGATTGAAATCCTAGGGGTCTACAACCAGCATAGACTTTGCATGAGCACAGCAACTGCTCCTGCCAGCACCCTCAGCCCACCCCCACAAGGTGCTTACCTCAACCAGGTGCCTCATGCCAAGAACGCCTCACTAGTGGATTCCAAGGGGTGTTGAGTCCTGGAGGGGCCTTAGTTTGAGTTCTGAAAACTTTTTCAGTAAGATTTGATAGAGTGGAGAAAAAAACCTAAAGGGCTTTTTTGTATTCATTAAAGGTCTATTTCATTAAAATTTAATCTTCAAAGTGTGTTTTAGTTGGCTCTCCAGGCTGCTAGAGTGCAAAGATGAAAACATTGTGGTATTTCATTTGTTTGTTTGTTTTCAGAGTAAAGAAAGACATTTAAAAATAGCAGAACTGCTATGCCATAAATTTTTCGAGCATGGCTTCAATTTGAAACACTAGGGTATTTAAGAATCCTAAAGATTGACATGTTGCCACTGTAACAGGATTTCTTTAAACATTCCAATGACTATTGAAAATTTTGACAAGATTTTTTATTTTACTAAAACTAAACCCTAATAAAATAACTGACTTACAAACTATAACAAGAGGGTAAATATTTAGCCAGAGATATGAGGTCCCCTAGAAAAGGAATATTCACCTCTTTACATTGAAAGTTTTCTACAGGCATCTTAATAATTTCACATAGAACTTAAAATTAATCTTAAAAATAGAAACAAGCAAAAGGACTAGTAAACCTGAAAAAATAGTACTAAAAATGTGCTCAAATTTACTGACAGAATCATGGGTACATCATACTACAATTAGACCCTACCAGTTTTAAGTAAATAAGGAAAATATGCAATTAAAAAGGAAGTCTTTCCCCTTTGTGAAATAGCCACTTTTGACAGGTTGTTCCCCACAAAATAGCTGTATCCCTTCCTGCACCCACCCACCAGGAAGGGCCTGTTCCCGAGTCCCAGCAAGTGACCATGTGTGCTTGTTAGAAATGACCTGCAGTGTCCTTAAGACAGCAGTCAGACACTGCAAATTGTCTCAGCAAGGCGAAACCTTTACTGCTGACCGGAAGGGCGCCCAGTGGCAGCCTGAGCAGCCAGCGCTACTGGGGGTTCCTCAACTCTATCCCTAAGGCAGACCCATGGCTGTGTCTCATCCATTGGCCGGGTTTCCACCGCACAGTCTTGTTCTTACCCAACTGGCTAAGGGGTGTTGCTAAGACACAAAGGAAGAGGAGGTAGGGAGCTCTTAGGGTAGTAGATGTTTAAAGTTGGCGGGCTAGTCAGGCACAGTAAGGTATGCGGAAGTGTGCTACTTCCTGTCATTTTTGCAGAAAAGATCAAGGCAAGGTTATTTCCTCCTACAATTTCCTCCTCTTTTATATTACACTTTTTCACTTTTTTCTTCAAATCCAGTAACGAGGAGATGATTTTGATGTTCTTGTTCTTCTAATAGTAATAACCTGGTTTCATATGGAGGTGGAAGAGGTTGTTGAGTTAGGGCTGTTTCTATTAATCTCTGGATTAGTCTTCTAGCACAAGGGATAATGTAACATCCCATTAATGTTAAGGTATCAAATTCAATAATTAAGGAAGTTAGTACTGACATCATCATCCCTTTCCATTTTCCAAACCACTGCTCCATGAGGCTAGTGAAAGGGTCACCTATCCCTGAGTTTTCAGCTAGCTCCTCAGCCAAGGTAGTGAGTCCTTGCAGAGCTTTGGTGACTGTGCCATCCGGAGCTATGGTGTTGGGGATTTAAGTGAAGCACTGGCCACCAATCATGACACATCCCACCTTTTTCTGCTAATATCATATCTAAAACCATTCCATTTCCCCAGGTCATTTAACTGGTAGGTCCTAGTTGTTCAGCTATACCTTTGATGTCATCCCTGGTATAATTTACAAATCTTTGTTGATTATAGTATATGTAGTTGATCCAGTCTACAGTTTTATTAATAGTGGACCCACCGGAAGAATATATATTCAAACCCAGTGGCTATTTGATTTCTAGCTTTGAATTCATTTGGTATCCCTCTGGGGACTCCAATAACATCAATAAATATATGGGCATCAAAAGATCCTCTGAGAACATCTATTTCTCTTTTTGTCCCATGTCCCCTTTCCTCACCTGGGAGCTGATGGAACGCCAGGGTAAAAGGATGGCCAATTGCACCTATGGGCAGGTGAGGTAAAGTTGACGTCAGAGGCTGGTGGCCTCATGGTTCTCAGGAGCTGACCCACAAGACCTCTCTCGTCAGGGAAGAGCAACGATAGGGTTTTGCTCAATTTATTTCCCCATGCCATGGTCTCCTGGAAGAGAGGTAGCATACAGTGCATGCCTGTAAAATCTACAGGCCATCCATGTGGAAAGGGAACTATCTGGGCCTCCAGTCTCCCTGTTGCAGAGGTGTAACAACACTTTTATTTAGGGTCAGGACAGAATACTTTATCCATTCTAACCAGGCATTTTTCATCTTTATATCCAGTTTCTATTGCAACTGTCTGCCTTAAATCCTTGACCTCCATAATGGTTACCTTAGATGGGTCATTGGGGAAAGATATAGGTACAGTGCTGTTGTCAGGTTTTATAGAAGGAGTAGGGGTTGAGGCAGGAGGTATGGTTTTTAAAGAGAATTGTCCAATTGGGTCTTTACCTGATATATCTGCTCCCATTCCAAAGGCTCTAAGGTTGTGTCTTCAGAAGTGGGGACATTGATTGTAAAAAGACCCACTGACAGCCGGAACAGGGAAATGAAAATAATGCTAACTAAACCTTGTGGAAGGTTATTTTGGTGGGGTTGGATCCAGGTGTGGCCTCCCATCTTCCCTCTCTGGGCCAGATGGCCTTTTTCACCTGTGTATGGGTCCAACTCTTCTCGGCTGTGCAGACTGCTGTCTCTGTAGTCAGAAGCACTAAGGCTGATTCAAGTTTTTCTTCCCTCCAGACTTTGAACAGCACATAGTCTCCAGGTCGATGTGGATGCATCAGAAACTCAAGAGGTGGCATTTCTGCCAGAAGTCCCCTTTCCCTTCGAGAAAGTAGAGTTGGAAGACAGACCAAGTATATAGTTCTTAAAAAATTGATCTTTGGTTTCGAAGGTGGGAATGTCGGTAGTTGAATTTAGGTAGGGTGATCCATAAAGCATTTCATAGGGAAATAAGTCTATGTCTTTTTGAGGGGCTGTTTAGATCCTTAAAAGGGCTATTGGCAAATGTTTAACCCAAGGTAACCTGGTTTCTAGGATTAATTTAGTAAGGTGGTTTTCCAGAGTCTGGTTCATTCTTTCTACCCTTCCTGAGGAAGGAGGGTGCCAGGGGGTATGGTACTCCCATTTAATTCCCAAAGCCTGTGTGGTGTATGAGTCCTTTGATGATATTAGCAGTAAAGTGATTCCTGTTATCCAAATCAATAATTTTGATCAGACCAAATCAGGGTCAATATATTCAATTAAGATTTTGACTATATCAGCTGTCAGTAGTGCCAAATTGAATTATTTTTTTGTTTGTTTGAGACAGAGTCTCACTCTGTTGCCAGGGTTAGAGTACTATGGCTTCAGCCTAGCTCACAGCAACCCAAATTCTTGGGCTCAATCAATCCTTCTGCCTCAGCTTCCAGAGTAGCTGGGACTACAGGCATGCGCCGCCATGCCCGGCTAATTTTTTTTTCTATATATTTTTAGTTGGCCAATTAATTTCTTTCTATTTTTAGATCAGACGGAGTCTCACTCTTGCTCAGGCTGGTTTCGAACTCCTGACCTTGAGTGATCCACCTGCCTAAGGCCTCCCAAAGTGCTAGGATTACAGGCGTGAACCACCGCACCCGGCCCACATTTTATAATTTTTAGAAACATAGACATTCTAAGAAAAAATTTTTTCAGTGTGGAACAGGACACATTCACTAACGTATCTAAATGTCTTTTGTTTCTTATAAATAATAAGCCAAAAGTATATAAGCTTAAAGTTGTACTTAGTAATTAATGGCATAGCTTAGATATTATTCAGAAATGATTCAGATATTTAATGATTACACATTATTTAACTTAGTTTAGCAAAGCTGTTAGTATACTGTTACCAAAATATTTGAGAAACCTAAAAAATTTATTATAAATTCATTTATAATCTTTTATCCCATTTACATCTATTTTATGTATTCATTTTTAACAACTACTGTGTTTCCCTGAAAATAACACCTACCCATAAAATAAGCCCTAGCAGGATTTCTAAGCATTTGCGCAATAGAAGCCCTACTCCAAAAATAAGCCCTAGTTATGGGCGTGACTACGCAGCGCATCTGCACAACCCATGCATATCGTGGCAGAGCAGTAAAGAAGACAGGCAGCCCTTCTCATCTGCCCCATCGTGACAGCTACTATCCCAGAGGTGACTGGAAAGGTGTGGGCAGCCCCACCAATAAGGCCGGCTCCCGCTGTCAGGTCCCGGCCATCCTGTGCGTGCTGCAAGCTGAGGCTTTGAGGGGGAAACAACACATCCCCTGAAAATCAGCCCTAGGGTGTCTTCTTGAGGAAATATAAATATAAGACCCTGTCTTATTTTGGGGGAAACATGGTATGTTAGAAAAAATCTCATTAAATGTTAAATGTTGCCATCATCTCAAGTTAAATTTCCTATTAACCATTTTTATATTACGGTATGTAAAGCAAATATCATACAAGCAATAACCTTTAAGTTGAATATGTGCATATTTTGCTAACCATTCAGAAGACATCATTATTTTTATTAAACTAGTCATATTTACCAAAAGAGTTACTCAAGTCACATGAAGAACTTCAAAAATATTTGGCCTTATTTAATTTATGAGAATTTATTTATTCTTAAGGTAATTGGTCTCGTATTGACAATATACAAACACATGTATAGACATACATGCAGGAAGAAGCAACATATGTAAGTACACATGTATGCATCTAAAAGCCAAAGAGAATGAAGAGTTCAATGTAAAAGAGACTAGAGGTAGATCTATCATTTGATCCAGCAGTTCCACTACTGGGCATCTACCCAAAAGATCAAATGACACTCTACAAAAAAGACACCTGCACTCAAATGTTTATAGCAGCACAATTCACAATTGCAAAGTTGTGGAAACAACTCAAGTGCCCATCTGTACATGAGTGGATTAATAAAATGTGGTATATGTATGCCATGGAGTACTATTCAGCTTTAAGAAACAATGGTGATATAGCACCTGTTGTATTTTCCTGGATAGAGCTGGAATCCATTCTACTAAGTGAAGTATCTCAGAAATGGAAAAACAAGCGCCACATGTACTCACCAGCAAATTGGTATTAACGGATCAACACCTAAGTGGACATATAGTAATAACATTTATCAGGTGTCGGGCAGGTGGGAGGGGGGAGGAGGAGATGGGTATATACAAACATAATGAGTGAGATGTGCAACGTCTGGGGGATGGTCACGCTTGAAGCTCTGACTCGAGCGGGGGGGGGCAAGGGCAATATATGTAACCTTAACATTTGTACCCCCATAATATGCTGAAATAAAAAAATAAAAATAAAAAAAAATAAAAGAGACAAGAGCTTTAAACCTGACAGCAATCTTTTCATCCATGATTCTTGGGGCTACATGAGGAAAAATAGGTGTACCCTGCTAAAAAAGGAGGAACAAGTGTTTTTTTCTGTGTTCTTCAAAGGGTCCACATGCTGCTACAAGTTTCCTTTATGTCCCCTCATATGGTGTCAGAGGTGGCCAGAGAAAGGAGAGACAGATGGCAGTAAATGGAAGAACAAGTCCTGGAGGAGCCTGTTTGAGAAGATCTTGTTTTACCAAAAGCCAGTAAAGTTCTCCATTATTCTCTGCATAAATCATGTCAAGAAGAGGAGAAACAGACAGAGGGTGAGGTTTAAGAAGAGAGGAATTCAGTTGACTAAGGGAATTTTATGGAGAAAACACAAGCCTCATATAAATATATGTATGCATACATAGCCTAAATATCAGTTTTAATTAAGTGAAATTTCGATTATAGAGCTCTTAGAAATTTTTTATCAGGACCAGGCATAATGGCTCATGTCTGTAATACTAACACTTTGGGAGGCAGAGGTGAGAGAATCACTTGAGATCAGGAGTTCAAATCCAGCCTGAGCAAGAGTGAGACCTCATCTTTGTAAAAAATAGAAAATTAGCCAGGCATGGTGACACATGATTGTAATCCCAGCTACTTGGGAGGCTGAGGCAGGAGGATTGCTTGGGAATTTGAAATTTCAGTGACCTGCAATAGTACATACTACTGTACCCTAGCCTGGGTAAGAGAGTAAGATCCTGTCTCGAAATATTTTTTGTTTCTTCTGAGACAGAGTTTCACTCTGTTCCCCAGGCTAGAGTGCCATGGTGTCAGCCTAGCTCACAGCAACCTCAAACTCCTGGGCTCAAGCAATCCTCCTGCCTCAGCCTCCCAAGTAGCTGGGACTACAGGCAAGCACCACCATGCCCGGCTAATTGTTTCTTTTTTTTTTTTTAACAGGAGAAAAAACAAGTTTTATTCACATGCATGTGGGAGACTGAACAGCTAGGCTAAGGGCTAAATACCAACTTAATAAAACAGGGTAGGGTTAGGGCTTCAGGGTGAGAGTACAGAAGGTTGTGATGAGGCTCCTTTACATGACTTTCTTGGAAGTCAGGGTGCTAAAGGCCAGTCTCCTCCCTGTCTGGGTGCTTCTGGCAGCTGAATTCTTAGAAAGTGGTGTGTTAGATAGGAGAAGTTCAGGCAAAATTTCCTTCTGCATCTGCTGTAACTCACATTTCCATGGAAAGTCACATAATGCCATTCTTTTTTTTTTCCTTTTTTTTCATTTTTTCCATCATACAAATGTTAAGGTTACATATATTGCCCTTCCCCCCCTACCCCCTCGAGTCAGAGATTCAAGTGTGTCCATCCCCCAGATGGTGGCATCCCACTCATTATGTATGTATATACCCATCCCCTCCCCCCTCCCACCCGCCCAACACCCAATAGATGTTATTCCTATATGTCCACTTATGTGTTGATCAGTTAATACCAATTTGCTGAGTACACTGGTTGTACTGTTGATCAGTTAATCAACAGTTAACATGTTGTTAATGATCAGTTAACTGTTAATCAGTTAATACCAATTTGCTGAGTACATGTGGTGCTTATTTTTCCCTTCTTGGGATACTTCACTTAGTAGAATGGGTTCCAGCTGTATCCAGGAAAATACAAGAGGCGCTATATCACCATTGTTTTGTATAGCTCAATAGTACTCCATGGTAACTTTTTCTATATATTTTTAGTTGTCCAGATAATTTCTTTCTATTTTTTCTTTAGTAGAGACGGGGTCTCGCTCTTGCTCAGGCTGGTCTCTAACTCCTGAGCTCAAACGATGTGCCGGCCTGGGCCTCCCAGAGTGCTAGGATTACAGGTGTGAGCCACCCCACCCAGCCTCAAAGTATTTTTTATCGGGTCTGAATAAATAGCAAACATTCCTGTTTCTTGGCTTTTTCTATCTGAAATTTACACCAAGAAAAAATTATGAAGATGAGGCATGTTTGTTTATATTTAAAGTTATTTGTCTTTGAGATGTTTAAATAACCTTTTTTTTTTTTCTGAGTGTATGTTTTCATTTATCTTGGGAGATAAGGCTAAAAACATAAAAACCAACAAAAAATTTCCTACCACATTCTAAGTAGGAACCAACATTTTAAATCAAAGGCAAACACAAATAAATGACTCAAAAATGATACAAATGAGCATACATGAAAACAAAACCAAGAAGTCCTTTATGGCTTTAAGAAAGGTCTCCAAAGGCCAGGCATGGTGGCTCACGCCTGTAATCCTAGCACTCTGGGAGGCTGAGCCGGGCAGATCACTCAAGGTCAGGAGTTCAAAACCAGCCTGAGCAAGAGCAAGACCTCCGTCTATACTAAAAAAAAATAGAAAGAAATTAATTGGCCAACTAAAAATATATAGAAAAATAAATTAGCCAGGCATGGTGGCGCATGCCTGTAGTCCCAGCTACTCAGGAGGCTGAGGCAGGAGGATCGCTTGAGCCCAGGAGTTTGAGGTTGCTGTGAGCTAGGCTGATGCCACAGCACTCACTCTAACCTGGACAACAAAGTGAGACTCTGCCTCAAAAAAAATGAGACCTCCAAAGAGGGAGCAAAAAGTCGCAGACCTTGTATACCCCTTACAATGACAGCTTAAAAAAAGCTTGACTAGGTGCACGCAAGGTGAACTGACATCTGCCGGCCATATTTTTTAGGTCTCAGCTTCTCAAATGACCATCAGCCGACAAAGTCCAGGGGGAGATTGAAAGAGACAGTTGGTAAAACTGCAAAAGAAAATTCAGATGGAGGGGAGAGGGGAAAAAACGCCATCCACGGGAGTAGAGAAGATTTAAAATGTAATATTCTCACTTGGAAGTTAAAATAATTTACCTAGATTAGTTAAGTGATATAACAATAATGAAAAGAATATGCCAATTATTGGGTTGGGGAATTAATATTTTATTTAGTAAACTATTATTTTACATTTTAATCCTACAACATACTAAATTTACATCTTTCTGATTATCTTTCCATAACTATTCAGTAACTCTCCACTAATGACTAATACTCTCTAATTAGTGTTGCATTCCTGGCTTCACCTAAACTCACAGTCCTTAACCACACTCCCAGCCACCCTATCTACCCTTATGCCTTGCTTTACTTTACCTGGGGCAAACCACAATTGGGCTCTGCTTGTCTGTTTCTTTGTATGTGTTGTTAAGACACCTGTCTCCATGTTAATTCTAACCGACTATTGGTATGATATTTTCCTCAAAACATATAAATTCTGTCATTTTCTTATTTGAAATATCCTATATGTTTTCGGCATTGTGCTCATGCTATTGGACTAATGATTTCTAAAAAATAACTTAGATAAAAAATTTTAGAACACAGTCAACAAGTAAAAGTTGTTTATAATGTAAATATTAAATTATAATAGTGTGTTAAGAAACACGTTTTTAGATATCATTTTTAAATAGTGTTTTAAAATATATTGCAAAAATGCATTTTAAAAAATTTACCTTAAACAATACACATTTTAAATGCAAGAAAATGGGCCAGGCGAGGTGGCTCACGCCTGTAATCCTAGCACTCTGAGAGGCCGAAGCGGGTGGATCGCTCGAGGTCAGGAGTTCGAAACCAGCCTGAGCAAGAGTGAGACCCTGTCTGATCTAAAAATAGAAAGAAATTAATTGGCCAACTAATATATATAGAAAAAATTAGCCAGGCATGGTGGCGTGTGGCTGTAGTCCCAGCTACTCGGGAGGCTGAGGCAGGAGGATCGCTTGAGACCAGGAGTTTGAGGTTGCTGTGAGCTAGGCTGACACCAGGGCACTCACTCTAGCCTGGGCAACAAAGTGAGACTCTGTCTCAAAAAATAAATAAATAAAATGCAAGAAAATTTAAGTTCTCAAAAAGGGAGTATGTTTTACCACAATTCATAGAAAATAAATACACACAAACTAAGCAAAAGCAACTGAATTACACTTTTAATCCTGCTCTAATCTGCTTTATTACATCACTTGGATTATGACTTCCTTTGTGTATCATCACATATGCATCATGACATCATTGTTAACGGTTTCCATCAATTTCCACCACACATTATTGATCCAGGCTCCACTGTTGCACATTTGTTCATTTTCAGACAAAGCTGAGATGAGAACACCTTGATCTTCATGATATTATAATTCCTGATTATATGCTCTAAGAGTTATGTAAAACAAAAGGACTTAGTTGGTGTGCAGAGTTTGAGGATGGCCACCTAGGAGCTTAGATTCAATTTGCCCTGAATATAAGCTCCTATTAGCATCAGGTATAAGTGGAATTTTTTTTTTTTTTTTGAGACAGAGTCTCACTCTGTTGCCCATACTAGAGTGCCGTGGCATCAGTCTAGTTTACAGCAACCTCAAACTCCTGGGCTCAAGCAATCCTCCTGCCTCAGCCTCCCAAGTAGCTGGGACTACAAGCATGCACCACCATGCCCAGCTAATTTTTTTCTACATATTTTACTTGGCCAATTAATTTCTTTCTATTTTTAGTAGAGACGGGGTCTCACTTTTGCTCAGGCTGGTCTTGAACTCCTGACCTTGAGTGATCCGCCTGCCTCAGCCTCCCAGAGTGCTAGTATTACGATAAGTGGAATTTTAAGGAAAAAAAGACACAGTGTGTAAATTGTTCACCAAGAATTTACATGAAAATATCATGAGATATTGATTGGCTATACTTTTTTTTGTATCACACATTTCAGGAACATGAAGATAATGGGTGAGGCAGATAGTCTGAAATAAAATGTCTTTGAACACTTGCCCCCAAGCATGTGTTAGGGGTTTGACTTAAGTCACATATACATGTCTCTCTGGGCCTGATCAGTTTTCCATACCTCGCACAGCTCGGAAAGCTCTGAGCTGTTTTTTTCTCAGGACACAGAAATAATGTGTTGTGAAGGTAGACCTCTCCTTACTCCCTGCTGTCACCATGTGATTTCTGTCCAGTCATACACTTGTCTTCTAGGTAATGGCATGACCCTGCCCTTTTAAGGACAAGTGGTCAAATTCAGAAATTGCACCCATGACATATTTAATCTTAGAGTTTTCCACCAAAAACCCACAGAAATACCTACATGACTCCTGGATTATTTCCACACCAAAAATACTGAATCTGTAGCAGGAACCTGGTTCCCCCAGCAGCCTAGAATCTGGCACAAGTGATCATAATCTCGTCTCCTACATGGAGAAAAGGTTAAGACGTAGCCCCACCTGGACTTGTATCTGTAGCACAGACCAGTCCCTCCACTGACTCTGCACTATTCCCCACTCATGATTCCTTGATAGCATGCACCTTCTCTGTTCTGCCTATTTTCCCCCACAAACCCTCTTTTTTTGTCCTCTCTGTGTGTCCAAGTCCACCTCTCTGGTGTCTGAATCCTGCTCCTCTTGTAATTCAAGACCATGGAGGTAGAGCTGTCTGGGATAATGGCAAATACAAATTAGAAATCTCAAACTTAATTCTCAAAATTTAAAGTAAGAGAAAAAATTTTGACCCCTTCTTTTTCTTGAATTGTTTAGTTTAGAAAAGTTTTATGTTGAAATTCTTTCCTGCCACTTCAAAATATATGTAAATTATTTTAACAGCTAAATAGAACTTTTGCCATTCTTTTTGACTCAGGAATGGCTTTTTCTAAGACCTGGGAACTATTGCTTTGAATTTAAATACCCAGAAAGATAGAGCCCTATCCAAATTTTTTATAGGAATGTAGGAGGCTACCTTCAGCAAGCACCTGGCTCCAAGTTGCAAATCTGTATCTTGTTATGAAGACAAGAGAAGTCTTATTTTTATTTTGAATATAGCTAAATCAGGATTTCCTTTTAATATAGTCAAAACAGAGATAGCCTCCCCAATTACCAGAGGAATTCAAGATATATGACAAGTGGTGCTGTCAAGTCTTCTACTAGAAGACTAATTATGGTGACTTGTCTTTGTTTTTGCAATCTCTTAGCAGATTGCCTATGATGTCTGGTTTAATTATATGATAAAAGTTTTCCTTCTGTTCTACCATTGTGGATAGTTTTACAGATTTTCTGGGCTGGAGATTATTTTATTATATTTCTAAAATGCTGTCCGGAGTTTCCAGACATAATAGAATCATATAATGTGCCCACTAAGTTTCACTCTAGAGGTGACTTTTCCTCTGAGGCTTCTAGTCACAACCCACAATTGTGCAGCAGGGTATACACTGCCTCAAAAGATGTGGCCTATTTGGAATCTTCAGTATCTTTTAGAACAGTTAGAGCAGATTTCTACAAAAAGTAACCTCACAGGGCAGCATTCAGTCTTTTCATCTCTTTGTTTCAATGCACTCGGAATCTTCAGAACTTGAAGTGGAGTCAGAGTACATGGGGCCCAAAAACTCAACCAAGCTTGCACTTGTACATTTAGTAACCCTTAGAATCTCAAATTCTCCATCCTACTCTTCTACAAATGTTCATGGATGTGCAGTAGGTGCCTGCCAATTCTCCACTCTCCAAGACCTAAATTTATAGCGTGAAATTTAGATCCAGGTCCTAGGGTTCAGGATGTGTTAGAGCCTTTGCATGGTTGTCTCTAGCTTCCCTCCCCTCACTATAACCCCCAAGAACACAGAGCCAGGTTGATCCCACCTACAATCTGCATGTAAGATCTGGCCTCCACCTGGGATTTACAGACAGGGCCAGATTTTGAGCTGAGGATATACAGAAAACTCAGGGGAGACATTTTCTACATTGAGAGAGATCAACATAGATATCTTAAAGTCTCATTTTTGGAGTGGGGTTCTCTGAATTTTCTAGACCTTGTCCAGTGTTCTGCTGTAGTTGTATGAGGGGCTGCTGATGTAAACAGAATGTGGTGGCAGAATCTGTAAGTGTAAACTAGCACCTCAGCAGTGGAAGGTCAGGGGCACAAAATATAAATTGCCATAACCCCAATTGTCCCTTGTCCTTCCTCTTGCCCCAGAGTTAGGGGCTCATGGACAGGCAGTAGCACATAGCTGATATAGGGTCAGCTGCTTCACCAGGGAAGATTTATTCTCTCTTCTGACCCACAGAGTCAGGCCGAGTGTCCCCTGCCTGGGTCGCTATAGGGGTATCAGCCTAGTGTCACTAGGGACCCTCTCACCAGAACCTGGGTGTCTTTGAGACATTGGGGATGTCCTGTGCAGACTGGGCTCAGGCTGGCAAAGGGGTTTAGTCCTGATTCCACCTCAGAGGGAGAGGAATGAGTGATCCAGGGTTTGCTTCTCCCCTCACAGAAGGAATATCTATGGTTGATGCACAGATGAGAATTGCTTCGGTACTTGGGCAAAGAACAAGGAGGAGGTCTGGAGATGCAAACTGATACATAAACCAGTTGCCTCCATTTTATCTGATTGTGAGAAAACCAGATGAAGCAGTTATGCTCCTTAATGTGCAGAAACTTTCAGTCTAGAACAAGTGTATAAATGGCTGAATTTAGCATTTTGTAGTCCCAAAAAGGGAGGTATATAAGGGACTTGGTCTTTATTTGTGCCACTTCCCTTATATTGTGTGCTGATGTCACCAGCTGAAAAACTATTAATGGACAGAAGAGTTGTTATTATCATGATTACTATTTTTATTTCTATTGCTTTACCTTGGTAAGAGTAAATATTTAGCTTATAACAATTTTCCTAGAAAACCTTTTCTGTTTGGGTCAAATTTCTTCTGATTATTTGTTATAAAAGTGACAAGGATAGAGTTTAAACAATTAAAAATAAACAAACTATGTGAGTAAAATTTCTCTTAGGTAGGCTTAAGAGATAATTGAAAATAAACCAGCAGCACAGAGATGAGAAGCCTCAGGTCTGCTCCCTGCCCCAGCCTGCCCAGATCCACCCTGTTCTGAGCCTGGTCCAGGTCTTGCTCCTCCCTGGAATCTCCTCTCACAGAACCAACTAGAAAAGATTAGACTTTTGGGTGGCTGCCCCTGCTGTCTTTTTAAAGGTAGTGCTGGCGGGGTGCGGTGGCTCACGCCTGTAATCCCAGCACTCTGGGAGGCCAAGGCGGGCGGATTGCTCGAGGTCAGGAGTTTGAAACCAGCCTGAGCAAGAGCGAGACCCTGTCTCTACTATAAATAGAAAGAAATTAATTGGGCAACTAATATATATAGAAAATATTAGCCGGGCATGGTGGCGCATGCCTGTAGTCCCAGCTACTCGGGAGGCTGAGGCAGCAGGATCGCTTGAGCCCAGGAGTTTGAGGTTGCTGTGAGCTAGGCTGATGCCATGGCACTCACTCTAGCCTGGGCAACAGAGTGAGACTCTGTCTCAAAGAATAAAATAAAATAAAATAAAATAAAGGTAGTGTCCACAAAGTTTTTAAAACATGAAAACAGGTAAATGGGAACAAAGGAATATATATTTGGGAACCTTTTTAAATTAAAACCTGTGTTTCTAGAGACATCCCAACTAGCAACTTGTTTTTCATTCCTGCTGCTATTTTTGCTCCACAAGTTATGAAAAGATAAATATTCACACAACAATGCAAATTTCTCTGAACTACGCTCCAATCTTTTCTGTAATACTCCTATCTGTCCAAATTTAGTTTTTATGGTATGTATTTTCTCAAAATCAGTAATAGGGAAAAAGAAGAGAAATAGAAAGACTGGGTCTTTCTTTTGAATCCTGCTTGGACTTTGGAAAAACTAGTACCTGACTCCCATGATATTATTATGAAGATTAACTCACATAATGTCATATTCCCAGCTCAGTGCTCTGTAACATACTGGTGAGCACGTGGTACCTGCTTAGTAAAGATTGCATTAATGCATATGTGCATGTTGTTTTGCAAATGTAGGCTGACTGAGACATGGCTGCCTTCTCCAGCCTTCTGTGAACTTTAAATGGCCAGCAGAGAACGTGGTCTTTCAGGACAGTATTTGTGTTGTGATAAGAATTTTGGGTGCAAGGGACTCTGTGTGCTGTACCAGCTGTGTCTTAACAGAGTGCTACCAATAATGGCTTTAAGGAGAGCATCATCTGCATTAACAAAAGAATTCTTATAGAAAGCAATTCAAAGACCCCTTTGCAAACCTGAAGAACCACATTATTTACAGTGGGGCATGGAATACCCAATGATTTATATGCACATAGCAGCTAAGTGGTTCTCAGCCCAGGCTTCCAGTTAGCATCACATGGCCAATTTGAAGACTTGTTCGTTACCCTACAGATTCTGTTTTTGATGACTAGATTTAGATAATGAATCAATTTTTTTTTCAGACATAGTCTCACTCTGTTGCCCATACTAGAGTGCTGTGGCGTCAGCCTAGCTCACAGCAACCTCAAACTCCTGGGCTCAAGCGATCCCCCTGCCTCAGCTGGGACTACAGGCATGTGCCACCATGCCCAGCTAATTTTTTTATATTTTTTTAATTTTTATTTTATTTATATATATATTTATTTCAGCATATTATGGGGGTACAAATGTTAATGTTCTGTATATTGCCCATGCCCCTCCTCCCCCTCACCCGCCCAACACTCGATAAATGTTATTCCTATATGTCCACTTAAGTGTTGATCCGTTAATTTGCTGGTGAGTACATGTGGTTAATTTTTTAATAAATATTTTTAGTTGGCCAATTAATTTCTGTCTATTTTTAGTAGAGATGGGGTCTCGCTCTTGCTCAGGCTGGTTTCAAACTCCTGACCTCAAGTGATCTTCCTGCCTCCTCCCAGAGTGCTGGGATTACAGGCGTGAGCCACCGTGCCCGGCCTCATATTTGTTGACTAGAGATACTCTTTTGAAATTGGTAGATTTAAAACAGGTCTCAGTACTGTAGGTTTCCATTTAATTCTATCCTCTTGTCACAAACATATGGTTCTTCATTACTTCTCTGTATTTTCAAGAAAGAGAACAAGAATTAACATAAGTAATATATTTAAGCATTTAAACACTCTAAAATACTACAGAGCACATAGAATAAATGAAACAAATTGAAAATAGAGGGTTGAGCAATAGCTCTTATTTTTGTTTATATCATTGTGTGTCTTGGTCTCCGCAGTATGTTTAAAATAATCATCAACAGAGATTTATAACTTTTTACAATTAAATATTTTTTTACACAAATGTGTTCCACTCTATCACTTTTAACGTGTGTATACTTACTACATATTTATCTGCAGTTAGTGTAAGCATTATTTGATAAATTTTGTGTTGCTACCTTTTTAACTTGTTTACATTACTCTTCTCAGTTATTGATTGATTGATTGATTGATATAGAGTCTCACTCTGTTGCCTGGGCCAGAGTGCTGTGGCATCAGTCTAGTTCACAGCAATCTCAAACTCCTGGGCTAAAGCAATCCTTCTGCCTCAGCCTTCCGAGTTGCTGGGACTACAGGCATTCGCCACCATGCCCGGCTAATTTTTTCTATATATTTTTATTTGTCTATATTTAGTGGAGATGGGGGTTTCACTCTTGCTCAGGCTGGTCTTGAACTCCTGACCTCAAGCAATCCTCCTGCCTTGGCATCCCCTAGGATTACAGGCATGAGCCACGGTGCCCAGCCTACTCTTCCCACTTACGAAACCTGCTCTGAAACCTCCTTTTGGTGTTGTCTCTGTATATTGACCTGCATATTCCTTTGAGATAAATTCTAAGTCAGATAAACTGGTATAAAACCCAGCTCTACTGTTTACTGGATAAGTAGCAAAATATTCTCATAAATTGGAAAGAATACTATTATTTTTCTCATTAATTATTTTCTGATTTTAGGCATTAGCATATGAAAAACTGCTGGAATGACATCTAATATAGTAAATGTTCAAAAAGGATTGCTACCATTCTTGCTATTATGTTATAACCTGTATATTTTATAAAACTCTCAATTCCATGTCACCCATGAGTTCTTCCCTCAGTGTTCTACCTCTGCTGTTCACAAGTGTGGCTTTTAGACCCGAGGCCTTGGCATCACTGGTGAGCTCGTTAGAAATTCAGAGTCTCAGGCCTCACCCAGATCTCCTGAATCCGAATCTGCATTATAACAAGATCTCCCATTTATTGCTGTACACAATAATATTTGAGAAATATGCTTCTAACTCACCATGACTTTTCCATCTGTGGAATATACACAACTGATTCTTTATGATGTAAATATAGCACTCACAATTCTGTATTTCTGTGTTGGTACTTTAGTTTTATGTTTTGTATTCTATATAAGTATAATCTCTATATTACTTTTGTGGATCATATATCATTCTCTTTCCATGGAGGTAGAGAATATTTTAAGAAATAGTTGTGTGCTAAAATGTATCTTGTGTAATTCAGGTCACTCATATATGTCAGAGACAGTACTCTTAAAATCTCTCATTTTATCTCCAGTCAAATTAAGAGCTCTGCTCATGGCCACATGGTCAATACTTATTATTTTTTACTTTTTTAGACACTGTTGACATTTAGGGATGTGGCTGTGGAATTCTTTCTGGAGGAGTGGAAATACCTAGATAAGCATTCTGCCTAAGGCCACATAGTCAAAGTGTTTTTATTTATTTTTTTTCAGAGTTCTTTGACATTCAGGGACGTGGTCATAGAATTCTCTCCAGAGGAGTGGGAATACCTGGACCCTGGTCAACAGAATTTGTATAGGGATGTGATGTCAGAGAACTACAGAAACCTGGTCTCCCTGGGTGAGAATCACTTACCTCCAGAATATTTAATATACACAAAGGGTTTTATTTATTTCCTTTTAGAATGTCTCTTGGGAGTTTGTGCTTTGTATGAATAAGCTTCAAGATTCCTGGTTTCAGAAAAATAAAACAATAAAATGGGTGGTGTTGTACCAAAAAAAAAATCTTTATGCTTGACCTTGATATTTATCTTCTTTTATGAGATAATTTGCAAGTTTTACTTCAGTTTAGTGTGATTTTAGAAATTCAGTGACATAAAATATTGTTGTCTACACCTCAAATTCTAATGCCTTCATTTTATTTTTGATTCAGTCATACTTGAAAGTGAAGCACAGGAGCCACAAATTTAAACTGCTTCCTGAATATTCTACAAGGGCTGTCAGGAAATAGTATTTTGGAATATAATTTTCTAGAATCTTCTACAATATTCTCTTTTATTTACTGAGTACAATACTATGTTGAAAATTGAAGAAGCCTGAAAAGAGTTCATGTTTGGAAGTGTCTGTCCCTTTCAATGTTTTTAAGGAGTTTGGGAAAGATTGACAGTATTCTTTAAGTGTATCGCCTGTAAAGTCATCCATTCTTCAGCTTCGTTTTGTTGATAGGTTTTTTTCTACAGCTTCAGTGTCTTTCCTCATTATTGGTCTGTATTTTCCTCATTATTGGTCCGTATTTCTTCTTCATGTTTTAATTTTGGTGAGTTTTTTTTTTTTCTCAAGACAGAATATTGCTCTGTTGCCCAGGCTAGAGTGCTGTGGTGTCAGCTCAGCTCACAGCAACCTCAAACTCCTGGGCTCAAGCGATCCTCCTGCCTCAGCCTCCCGAGTAGCTGGGACCACAGGCATGCTCCACCATGCCCTGCTACATTTTTCTATATATTTTTAGTTGGCCAATTAATTTCTTTCTATATTTTTTAGTAGAGACGGGGTCTCGCTCTTGCTCAGGCTGGTCTTGAGGTCTTGACCTTGAGCCATCCTCCCGCCTCGGGCTCCCAGAGTGCCAGGATTATAGGCGTGAGCCACCATGCCCGGCCCTTGGTGAGTTTTTTGTTTTGAGGAATTTATTTCTTCTGATTTATGTAACTTGTCATATAATTGTTCTCAGTTGTCTTATTATCTTTGTATTTTTGTAGTATCAGTTTTTATGTCTTCTTTTTCATTTATAATTATTGTCTATCCTCTTGTTATTTTTCCCTTGGTTAGTCTAGTCAAAAGGTTTTCAATTCTGATTTTTACACAAGTCAACTATTGGTTATTTTGATCTTTTCTATTCTCTTCTGGCTGTTATATAAATTTTGTTTTGCTCTAATCATTATTATTTCCTTCATTATGCAAACATTGAGATTTTTTGTTCTATTTAAATTCCTTAGGAATTAAAGTTAGGTTGTTTATTTAAGACCTTTCTTTTTCTCTCAATGTCAGAAGTTATCATTATCAACTTGTCTTAGTACTATCTATATTAGTTACATCCAATAAGTTTTCATTTGTGGTGTTTCCAATTTCATTTGTCTCAAAATAGTATTTGATTTCATTTTGGAATTTTTGGTTGACCCATTGGTTACTCAGGGGCATATTTTTTATTATCCAGATATTTCTGAGTTTTCCAATTTTCCTTCTGCTATTGATTTCCAGTTTTATACCATGGTGATCAGAAAGAAAAAATTGATAGACTTTTATTCTTCTTAGAATTGAAAAGACTGTTTTTGGCCCAACATATGCTCTATCTTGGAAAATATGTTATGTGTTCTGGAGAAGCATATGTATTCTCATGTTGGATGGAATTTTACAGGTATGTCTGTTAGGTCCATTTGGTCTATAGTGTCTTAGAAGTGCACGCTTTTCTTATTAGTTTTATGTCTGAATGATCTATCCGTGGTTTTAAGTAAGGTAGTGAAATCTACTCTTATTATTGTATTTCTGTCTATTTCTCCCTTCAGTTCTGTTAATGTTCACTTTATACATTGAGAAGCTCCAGTATTGCATGCACATGTATGTTTAATTATGTATTCTCTCAACAAATTAAAATTTCTTGTTATGTAGTGAATATTTTTGACTTTTGTGATGATTTTGCCTGGAACTCTATTTTGTCAAATATAAGTATAACCATCCCTGTACTCTTTTATTAAAAATATAATTTGCATGTGATATCCTTTTATTTTAGCCTGCTTGTCCTTAAATCAAAAGCAAGTCTCTTGTAAGTTGCACATTATTGGATTTGTGTCTTTTTAAAAAACGTATTCAGCCACTCTGTTTTATTTCATTTTCTGCTGCTATTACAGAATGCCACAGACTGGGTAATTTATAAAGAAAAACTGCTTATTTCCTGGTGATTCTAGGGGTGGGGCAGGCCAACAGCATGGCACTGGCATCTGGTGAAGGCCTTTTTGCTTCAAGATAACGTGAATGAAGAAGAAAGAACTGAAGAAGAGAGAGGGTGTGAACCACATAGAGCTCTTTTTCTTTTTTTTATGCCAGACTTATGCTCATGATAACTAATACACTCCCACAATTTAAAAAATTCATTTATTTTGCCCTCATGTCCTACTCACTTCTTAAAGGTCCCATCACTTAGCTCCATCATAATGGCAATTAAATCTTAACATAAATTTTAGAGACAAAAATCAGTGTATAACAGTCTCTTCATTGAATAATTTAGTCTCTTTATATGTAATTATGGTTAGGAAAGAACTTTTTATTGTAATTTTTTCTTTTCTTTTCTTTTTTTGAGACAGAGTCTCACTCTGTTGCCCAGGCTAGAGTGCTGTGGTGTCAGCCTAGCTCACAGCAACCTCAGACTCCTGGGCTCAAGCCATCCTCCTGCCTGAGCCTCCCAAGTAGCTGGGACTACAGGCATGCTCCACCATGCCTGGCTAATTTTTTCTATATATTTTCTGTTTTCCAGCTTATTTCTTTCATTTTTTTTTTTTAGTAGAGATGGGCTCTTGTTCTTGCACAGGCTGGTCTTGAACTCCTGAGGTCAAAGGATCCTCACATCTCGGCCTCTCAGAGTTCTAGGATTACAGGTGTAAGGCACTGTGCCTGGCCCTATTGTAATTTTTTTCTATATATTTCATAGATTCTTTGTTTCCTTATGCTATCATCTCTATTTTTTATTTGATTTTGTTGCTGCATGGTTTCATTACTTTCTTTTGTGTATGTACTACAGTAATTTTTCTAGTGGTTATCATAAGACTTACATAAAGCATTTTATCCTTATAACAGTGTAGCTTAAGATGATAATAATTTAACTTGCATAGAAAAAAACTCAACATGTTTTTCATCTCCATACATTTAGTACTATTTATGTTCCACTTTACCACTTTTTGTTTTGTGTATCCATTTAAAAATTATTATAGCTAGCTTTGTATTTAATAGTTTTGTTTTGTAGCTTTTATACAAGAGTTAAAAGTGATATATGAACCACAATGACAGTAGTGGAGTATTTCAAATTTCAGTTTGTATTTAGTGCTTCAAGTGAGATTTATTACTTGTATATGTTTTCATATTGTTATTTAGCATTGCATCATTTCATGTTGAAGAATTACTTTCAGCATTTCTTATAAGACAGATGTAGTCTGTCTGGTGATGAATTCCTTCAACTTTTTTTTTTTGTATGGGAATGCCTTGCTCTTTTCTTCATTTCTAAAGGACAGCATTGTCAGATATAGTCTTTTTATTTGTTAAGAGTTTTTTTTTTTTCTTCCTTAACACTTTAAATATGCGGTCTCACTTCCATCTGGCCTGCAGGGTTTTTGCCAAAAAATCTACTGTTAATCATATAAAAGTTTCCTTGTATGTGAAGAATCTATGAGTTCTTGCTGCTTTAAAGATTCTCACATTGTCTTTGCATTTTTCCAATTATAATGTGTCCTGGGACAATCTTCATTGGTTCTTCCTCTATTTTTTTTACCTTTTCCAGCTTTATTGAACTATGACTGACAGATAAAAATTGTGTATATTAAAAGTGTACATGATTTTTTGATATACATTTATATTATCATAGTCAGGCTAATCAGCATATCATTATGTACTAGCACTTCATATAATTACCCTTTCTTGTTTGTTTTTTAATTCAGGATATTATGGAGGTACAAGCATTTTGGTTACACGAAATGCGTTTGCCTCGCTCCATCCAGGGCTACAAACCTGTCATTCCCCCACACAGTGTGCCCCGTTGCTATTAGCTGTGGCTATACCCCACCCCCTCTATCCCCCATGCCCCACCCCCACTACCTGACCGGCATAGTGATATTACTACCATGTGAGCACCTTAGTGTTGATCAGTTAATACCAGATTGACTGAGCAGATGTGGTGCATGTTTTTCCATCCTTGTGATACCTCACTTCAATGGATGGGCTCAATCTCTATCCAGAATAATATAAGAGGTGGTATATCACTGTCGTTCTTTGTAGTTGAGTAGGATTCCTTGGTACACATATACCACACTTTATTAATCCACTCATGTATTGATGGGCATTTGGGATGTTTCCACATCTTTGCAATTGTAAATTGTGCTGCTGTAAACATCTGAGTGCAGATATTTTTATTATAGAATGTCTTTTTTTCCTTTGGATAGATGCCTAGTAGTGAGATTGCTGGATCAAATGCTATTTCTATTTTTAGCTCTTTGAGGTATCTCCAAATTATTTTACAAGGGTCATACTAATCCGCAGTCCCACCAGCAGTGCCAGCATTTGTTATTTTGGGACTTTTTGATAGAAGCCATTCTCACTGTAGTTAGGTGATATCTCAATTGTAGTTTTGATTTGCATTTCCCTAATGATTAGAGATGTTGAGCAATTATTATATGTTTGCTGGCCATTAGTCTTTCTTCTTTTGAAAAGTTTCTGTTCATGTCCTTTGTCCATTTATTGATGGGGTTGTTTGAATTTTTTTGTTGTTGATTTTCTTAAGTTCTATATAGATTTTTGTTATCAGCTCTTTATTGGATGTGTACAAAGCAAATATTTTCTCCCATTCTGTAAGTTGTCTATTCACTCTAAGGTCAGTTTTGTTGGCTGTGCAGAAGTTTTTTAATTCGATCAGGTCCCATTTGTTTATTTTTATTGCTGCTGTGATTGCTTTGGGAGTCTTCTTCATAACTTCTTTGCCTAGGCCAATGTCTAAAAGAGTCTTGCCCACATTTCCTTGTAGAATTCTGAAGGTTTCACATCTCATGTTTAAGTCTGTTATCCAACAAGAGTTGATATTTGTGAGAGGTGAGAGGTGGGGATCCAGTTTCAATCTTCTGCATGTGGATATCCAGTTTTCCCAGCACCACTTGTTGAATAGAGATTCTTTTCCCCAATGTATACTTTTGTCAGCTTTGTCAAGGATTAGATAACAATATGAGGATGGTTTTATATCTGGGATCTTCATCCTATTCCATAGATCTATATCTCTGTTCTTGTGTGAGTACCATGCTGTTTTGGTTACTATAGCCTTGTAGTAAAGATTGAAGTCTGGTAGACTGATGCCTCCCAATTAGTTTTTTGGGTTTTTTTTCACTTAAGATTCCTTTGGCTATATGAGGTCTTCTCTGCTTCCAGACGAAGCGTAGAATTATTTTTTTGAAACCTATAAAGAATGATGGCAGAAGTGTCATAGGGATCATTAATTGTATAGATCACTTTTGGTAGAATGAACACTTTAATAGTATTAATTCTACCAATCCACGAGCATGGTAGAGATTTCCATCTGTGCAAATCATCTAAAATTTCTTTTCTCAGTGAGTTGTAGTCTCACCTCCTTCATTAAATATATTCCTAAATATTTAATTTTCTTTGATGCTATTGTGAAAGGTGTTGTGTCTTTGATTTGATTTTCAGTCTGACTGTTATTGATGTATGTGATTTGTGTGCATTAATTTTGTATCCTGAGACTTTACTGGATTTGTTTATCAATTCCAGGAGTCTCTTGGTTGAATCCTTGGGATTTTCTATGTATAATAGCATATCATCAGCAAAAACAGAGTTTGACCTCTTCTGCCCCCACTGACCTCTTCTGCTCCCATATGCCCCCTTAATTCCCTTCTCTAGTCTAATTGTCTGGCAAGGACTTCCAGCACTATGTTGATTAGTAGGGGAGATAGGGGATGATCTTGTTTGGTTTCTGTTCTAAGTGGAATGCTTTCAATTTTTCCCCATTCAATATAATATTGGCTGTGGGTTTATCATATAATGTCTTAATAATTTTGAGGTATGTCCCATCTATGCCTATTTTGTTAAGGGTTTTTTATCATAAAAGTGTGCTGGATTTTATTAAATGCTTTTTCTGTGTCTATTGAGTGAATCATATGGTTTTTGTTCTTTCATTTATGTGGTGAACTATATTTATAGATTTGCATGTTGAACCAGCCTTGCATCCCTGGGATAAAGCCCACCTGGTCATGGTGAATTATTTGTTTGATGAGCTGTTGGATTCTGTTTGCCAAAATTTTGTTGAGAATTTTTGCATCTATGTTCATGAGGGATATTGGTCTGTAGTTTTCTTTTTTTGCTACATTGTTTCCTTGCTTTGGTATCAAGGTGATATTGGCTTCATAGAATGGATTGGGGAGGATACTATCCTTCTCAATGTTTTGGAATAATTTCTGCTGTATAGGTATGAATTCTTCTTTGTATGTTTGGTAAAATTCAGGTGTGATCCCATCTGGTCCATGAGTTTTTTTTGAAGATTTTTTATTGCTGTTCTAATTTCTGCACTTGATATTGGTGTGTTCAGGAGTTCTATTTCCTCCTGATTGAGCTTAGGGAGGTTGTCCATTTCCTCCATATTTTGTAGCTTTGGGGCATATCGATTTTTATAGTATTCATAGGTAATATTTTGTATTTCCATGATGTCTGTTGTGATCTGTCCTTTTTCTTTTCTGATTGAGTTTATTAAAGGCTTTTCATTTCTACACTTGATCTTAGCCAAAAGGCCGAGAAGCGATAAGGCTTTTCATTTCTATTTCTTGTCAATCTAGCAAGAGGGCTATCAATTTTGTGTATCTTTTCAAAAAAACAACTTTTGGTTTTATTGATCTTCTGTATAGTTCTTTTGTTCTCAAATTTCGTTTAGTTCTGCTCTAATCTTAGTTATTTCCTTTCTTATGCTAGGTTTAGAATTAATTTGCTCTTCCTTTTCCAGTTCCTTCAAGATGGTTTATTAGTTTGTTGATTTGTGAGCTTTCTGTCTTTTGGATGTGAGCATTTAATGCTATTAGTTTTCCTCTCAGGAATGCCTTTGCTGTATCCCACAGGTTTTGATAGCTTGTATCCCCATTATCTTTAATTCAAAGAATTTTTTTGGTCTCCACCTGGATATCTTCCTTCACCCAGCAGTCATTTAGCAATAGATTGTTTAATTTCTATGACTTTGTTAATCAGTGAGCGTTTCTATTAGAATTGATCTCTAGTTTTATACCACTATATTTTGAGAAGATATATGGTACAATTTCTGTTTTTTAAATTTTTCGAGGTCTGATTTATGGCTTAGGATATGGTCGATTTTGGAGAAAGTTTCATGAGCTGATGAGAAGAATGCATATTTGGCTTTATTTGAGTGGAATGCTTTGTAGATGTCTGTTAGACCCATTTTTTCTAGAGCTCTGTTTAAGTCCACTATTTCTTTGTTTATTTTTTTTGGAGGATCTGTCCATTTCAGACAGTGGGTTGTTGAAATACCCCACTAATATTGCATTGCTGTTTATCATGCTATTTAGTTTATACAGGGTTTGCTTTTAAGAATTGTTAAATCTTCTTGTTGGATTTTTCCTTTCACCATTTTATAGTGACCACCTTTGTCTTTCTTTACTTTTGCTATGTTAAAGTTTTTGCTGTCTGAAATCAGAATTGCTACCACTGCTCTCTTTTTGTTTCCATTTACCTGAAAGTTTGTTTTCCATACCTTGACCTTGAGTCTCAAAGCATCTTTGTGGGTTAGATGTGTTTCCTGGAGACAGCACATACTTGGTTTATAATTTTTTAACCACTCAGCCAGGCTTTGTCTCTTCAAAGGACAATTCAAGCCATTCACATTTATTGAGAGGATTGATATTTGTGGTATTCTGTTCATATTGTTGAGTAAATTTTTATTTTTTTGTTTTACCTCTCAAGCCATTGTGGAATCTGGGTTCTGGATTTTAACTTTTGAGTCTTTCTAGTTTGGTGAGTGCATATTTTGCTGTCAGTGTATAATGCAAGTCTGAGTACTTCCTGCAGAACAGGTCTGGTCTTTGCAAATTTCATCAGTGATTGCTTATCTGAGACAGTCTTTATTTCTCCCTTTTACATGAATCTCAGTTTTGCCAGGTAAAGAATTCTAGATTGGCCATTATTCTGTCTAAGATTGAGGATGGTTTCCCAGTCCCTTCTGGCTTTTTGCGTTTCATTTGAGAAATCTGCAGTTAGTCTCATAAGTTTTACCTTTTAGGTTATTTATTGTTTTTGTCTTATTGTGCAAAGGATTTCCTCTTTGATGTTTACTTTGGCCAGTCTTATAATTATGTGACGTGGTGTTTTCCTCTTCATGTTGAATCTCCCAGGAGTTCTGTGTGCCTCTTGTATCTGGATATCTAGGTTTCTGGCCAGGCCAGGTATATTTTCTTCCAGTATTCCAAGAAATAGATATTCCATCCCTTGTATATGTTCTTCTTCTCTCTTCAAGATGCCTATAATTCTTATATTTGGTTTCTTTATGTAATCCCACATTTCTTGTATGTTCTGTTCTTGCCTCTTGCTTCCGTGTTCTTTTTCTTCATTTGATTTATTTAGCACATAGGCATTATCTTCAAGATCTGAGATTCTCTCCTCTGCATGATCCGTTCTATTTTTAAGGCTTTCCACTGTGTTTTGGAGTTCCTTGATGCATCCTTCATTTCCAGGATTTCTGGGGGTTTTTTGTAATATTTCGATTACCTTAGAGAATTTTTCATTCATTTCCTGTATTGTTCTCGTGGTTTCTTTGTCTTAGGTTTCTATTTTTTCTTCAATTCCATTGAGTTTCCTTATCATCCATATTCAGAATTCTTCCTCCATCAACTTAATCATTTCATTTAAATTAGTATATGATTTTGAGGGTCTGAGGATTTCTTTTGGGGATGACTTTTGTCTCTGCTCTTTCATGTTCCGTGCATTCTTTCTCTGGTTCTTTCTTATCAGGGTAATTGATTGAGAACTGGGAGTGCTAAGAATGGTTCATGCCCTTAACTTCAAGCCCCCAAGGGAGTTCCTTAACAGTGGTGGGAGGAGGCTTTGCTGGTCTTGTATTGCCTTAGAGTTATTTTGGCAACTTGGGTTACCTCTCACCTGTTGTCTTCACCTCTTGCCAGTGGAGATTAGTGAGTTTGGTTCTCCCAGCTTAAGCTCCCATGTGGTGAAGGTGCACCACAGGTGCTTCCACAGGTGCACCTGTGTGTATAACTCCACTCCTCTCTAATAGCTTGAGATGGAAGGCACTGCCTTGAGCTATGGGGTTACTCTCTCTGTCATTGGTTGTAGATTGCATAGAGGAGCCAGTTATCATGATAATCTGATGCCTCTGTGTTGGTTTCTTGTTCCCAGGTGAGGAATACTAATGCCCCAATCTTTAAGGAAGGATCTTGCCATTCCCGTGGGTTACTTGGACCCTATTCTCCCTTAAAGTGGTGGTAATAGCAAGGCAGAATACAGCCTGGATATGTGTGCTTCTATTTGTGCTTGATCTGCTGCTAGGAGGAAGCCACTAATATGTTATTCAGGGTTCTTCCACCACATTTCGGAGGCTGCTCCTAATGTGAGGGGTTACTTTTTCCACCTGCTGTGGCCTCTGGCTAGGATTTTTCTTTCCTGATAATGAACCCCACTGTTGGCATCCACCTGGACGTGGAAAGCAGTCCCCAGAGTTATAATCCTACTAGATGACCTATGCTGGTATGACAGGCTGAATCAATGGGCTGCCAACTATTGATCTGTGCCAAGGCCCCACAGATTCACGCCAGTCACACAGGAAAAGTGGCTTTTATAGCTTCTCCCTACCTCCAGGTACAGAGATCACCACTTTAGCTGCAAGAGTCTCTGTGCTGGGGGAGGAATAATGCCCGAGACTGCCTAGCACCCCAGCGCCTGGGAATCCCGCAGGTGGTAGCCTCCCATGACTGAGGAGTTAGCATTGTGGGGAAGCACTCAAAATTCATCCAATGAAACGGGCCAGCTAGCTGACAATAGGTCGGGAAGGGTGGAGCCTGTTGTAAGATTCCCTGGGCTGGTGGAAGGATGCTGCCCTAAATCATAGTGCACCATAGTGTCTGGGGTTGTGGGCCCCAAAGTGGCAGCTGCCCACCACATAGCACTAGCGCTGGGGGAAACTGTTCAGGAGCTGGCAGATGCCGGATGGGGAGCTGAGTAAACAGTACACCCATTGTCTCTTGTGTATCACCTTCTTGCAATCTCAGGCCAGTCTGGCAGGAGGTCTTGCTCTTTCTGACCTGCCCTGAGCTGGCCTAATCGCCCGAAGTGGTTTCCAGGGTAGGGTCCACTTTTCAGTGTTCACCTCCTTGATCTGGTCTGGCTGACTGCCAGAGGCTAGGTGCCTGTCTCCTAACTCCCTGGAGCAGTAGCTCAGACCAGTCCCTCCTCCACCCAGTGAAGTCCTAGCATAGAGCACCAGGGAGTTCAAGATGCTTCCTGCTATTGTCTACTCTCCACACAGCCCAGTGTCTCCTGCCGCGATTTTGCACTGACTTCAGGCAGGTCCCTGTCTCAGTGAGTGTGGAGGTCAGTGGGGAAGCAGGATGTTCTCCTGTGGGTCAGATCCCACTGCACTTGCTGGCCAGGTGGGCGTAGCTGTCCCATGCTCTATTCTCTCTCTCTTTTTTTTTTTATCTAACACTCTCCAGACTTTGCGATCCTATCTCCCATTCACCTTTTTTCATCCCTGTGTTGTGTGTCCCATGCTGTTTCTTTGCAGTTTCACAACGCTGTTCTTGCAGGGGAGCAATCCTCTCCTGGGCCAAGTTCTTCACCTCTATCTATCCTTATTGGTTCTTCTTGCTTTAGGTATTTTGAGATTCATGAAACTATATATCCATGTTTTTCTAGATTTGGGGGGGTTAAGACATTATATTTTTAAAAACTTTTTGTCCTCTTTCTCCTGCCTCTGAAAATCAAAAATGCACATATTTGTTCACTTATTGATGTACCATCAGACCATATATCTTCTGCACTGTTTCACTAATTTTCTTCATAATTAGCTACTTTCAAATGACCTGTCTTTGAGTTTGCTGAGTTTTTATTCTGAATAATTGAGTCTCCTCTGAAAGCTCTCTATTCTATTTTTTAATTCTGCCCTTATATACTTCAGCTCTAGGATTTCTGTTTGTTTCTTTCTTATTACTCTATTAAAATTCTTATTTTATGTATTGTTATATGATTTTTAAAAAGTTATCTACCTCTGTCCATTTGTATGTCACTGAGATAAATCCTTTGTTAGTCGTTAGATCTTCATTTCTTTGTAGATGATTACTGGAGCTTTATTACTTTCTTTTATTGATGAACATATTTGTCTGACTATTATCTGGATAGCCTCGTGTTTCTGTCTCTGAATCTGAAGGGGCAAACACCTCTTCCAGCTGTTACAGACAAAGTTTGGCAGATGAACACCTTTTCTTAATGAGTCCTGAGCTCATGAGATTTTGGGGGGGACATTACAGTTGAGTGAGTTTGGAGTCAAGTCATATGACTGTTACTGGGTCTGTAGTGGGTTTCATGCCAGAATTTCTATCAAGGGATCAAACTGTTGCGGATTCTGCCTATTCCCTGGGAAAACTGAATTTTTTTTTTTTTCAGAATTTTGATCAGTAGAACTTGTATTGATACAAGGAATTGCAGTTTCTGAAAATGAAGCACTGATACAATAGATGTGGAAAGGTGTGGCTTCTGCTGGGTCTGTTTCAGTGCTCTCACTCAATCATTGGACGGGTCCTTGGATGGGCAGGACTGACCCATTATTACAGCTGAGAGGGTCTAAAACTGAGGTATAGGGCTGCTATAGGATATACAGCTGGGAGCAAAGTCTTTAGGACTTATGTCCCTGGGTCCATGGCATGTCTCTCTCCAAGTTTTTGGGTGGGCAGAACTGCTTCCAGATCCTGGATAACAAGGACTGGACTGGTAATCAGAGCAATTTTAAGATTAACAGTGAGACAGATGTTAGCCGGCCTGCCTCCATGGGCAGAGATGTGTGTGCTTCCAGACATGTCTCAGATTGAGCAAAATTAGTGAGGATTTCAGAATCGAGGGGCCTGGGAGGCTTTGGGGGTCTGAGTTCTGAGATTCTAAGGAGTCCCCAGGGACCAAAGGAGAGAGTTCAGGGCTGCCTGGGGGATGTCTGTTTCTGTGTCTTTGGGTAGGAGGGATTGGGAGAGTTTGGTATGAAAATGCCTGTGAGGAGGAGGGCGGAGAGGACCTGGGTGAAAAAGTTGATCCGGAAAGCTAAGAGGGAAAGGGCCCAGCGAAAGGGAGAGGGGTGTCTCGATAGGACCTGAGTGGCAAGGGTCTCACATGAGAGAGAAATCTAGGTAAGAGGCCTAGGGGAAGGGGCGCCCCCTGGGGGTGGAGGGGACAGAAGTGTATGCGTCAGGCATTCCTGCAGATGAGGAGCCCTCCCCGAACCCCAGAAGCTTTCTGGAGTGGGGAGTGGGGCCCCTGGCGCAGAGAACTTGCTCAGCCTGGCCTCCAGCCAGCCCAGCCCCGCCGGGCGCCCCCGCCCGCTGCCACTCCTCTCTCCGCCCCTTCCTCCCTCCTTCCTTCACTTCTTCCCACCCAGCCAAGGCGTTGTGCTCAGGCGAGTGCCAAGCCTCTGTGGGTGCAAGGAAGAGACATGTGAAGGTGAGCTGACCTCAGCAGGACCCCAATGTCCTCAGCTGCCTTCTCCCTCCAGCGGTGTGGGGTAGGGAGCTGGCTGTGCCCATCTAGCGGCCAGCCTGGGTGTGCGTGCCCTCAGGGATCTGTGCTGGGGGCCTGCATTCTGGCCCTGAGAAGGCAGAGAAACGCCCTGGAGGCTGGGAACGGCCCCAGACACGGCTGCGTTCCCACCCCCATCAGAGACCCTTCCCATTTTGGAATCTTAATTCCTAGTTAGGTCTCTCTTAGGACCCAGTGTTCAATTGAGGATCCCCATTAGAGCACCTTGAAGCCCTGGCCTGACTCTCCTACCCAGAGGAGCACAGTGTGTCTGTCCCCAGACCCTACACCCCCTCCCCACCCCTGTCAACAGACTCCAGAGACCAGCTCCTCCAGAAGTCCCCTCTCATTCTTTTCTTCCATCCCCCCAAACTGTGCCCCTCACCAGAGAACTCTATAGTATTGTCCTTGAGCTACCTCTCCCCACTTCCAGGAGAAACCCCAGATTATAAACATTTATAGTGAAAACTCCCCTCCCCAGCTCAATTCTCTTCCCACAAAAGGCTTCCGTTTTCTTGTATTTCCAACTGAGCCTACCCCAGTCCCACCAGAGATTCTTGATTCCTGTATCTCCACATCTTGCTCTTGCAGCTGACACCCTCCCCAGGAACTTCTGGTCCCATCTATCTTCAGAGAACCCAGAGTTGGTCTTGATAAGCTGATTTTCCAGAGAGGACTTCAAACACTGTGCTCCCTGCAGGCAGCCATTAATCAAAAGACTCGAGCACCTGCTTTCTTAGCTAAGGGCCGAGGGGGTTCCACAGTATCTTAGGGTCACAGCCAATTGAGGCTCTTGTGTGCTGGGGACTTCCAAGAATTCCACTTCTCCATCTAAACCATGTTCTCAGCACTCTCAAACTGGTCATCCCCTAGAAGGCACTAGACTTCTGCTTTTTATGTAACTCTCCCTAAAAAGACTTGAGAGACTCCTGCTGAAAGGGTGCCCCTGCTTCCTCTGAGCTATGCTTCCTCTCCATCCCAGAAACCACCCCAGAGCACTGCCTTCTAGCTGATCCTCTCCCAGGACTCCAGTCTCCTTACCCTTCTAAATTGAGGTGGCTCCCCTGTGCTTTTCTCTCTATAGCTATGGCTCAGAATCCCACACGGGCCTCCCTGAAGTGCACCCCCAGCCCCCAGCCCCCAGCCCCCACCCCCGCCTCCTGTCCCCTCCCTCCCCCCCCTCTGCACAGCTGTCTCCAGCTGTTCTCTGCGGCTCCTTTGGCTCACCGGTCCTGGGGCTTCCCAAGGTTCCCAAATGGGGAGCCGCTGCCCTGCCCCCGCCGCACCCCTCTCTTTGTTTGCCCTACCTGCCCCGCCCAGAGGTGGCTTGAGGCCCAGCGAGGGCACCCAGAATGGAGAGGAGGTGCTTTACAGTTTGTGGCCCCACTGAAGTGCTACCCAAGGCGGGAAGCTAATTTTATTCTATTGTAGCCAGAAATAATACTTTGTGTAATTTTTATTTTCTTAAATTTGTTGAGACATATTTTGTGGCTTAACAGGTTGCCTGTCTGGCATAATATGCTACGTGCACATAAGAATAGTGTGTATTCTGCTCTTCTTGAGTGGAGAGTTCAGTATATGACTTTTAGGTGTAAATGATCTATAGTGTTGTGCAAGTGTTCTGTTTCCTTTTCTTTTGCCAGTTTCTTACTAATATTGAATGTGGGATATATCAAATCCTACTATTGTGCTACTGCCTGCTTTATGCTTCAATTCTGTAAAAGATTGCTTCATATATTTGGGAGCTGTGATGGTAGGTACCTATATATTATTACTTGTCATAGATTCCTGATTAATGGACTCTTTTATCATTATATAATGCCCTTTGTTGTTCCTTGTGACAATTTTTGATGTAACCTGTATTTTGTCAATAGATAATTTGATGTTGAATTCAATAATTTTTTTTCTTTTCTTTTACATTCAGCCCATGTGTGTTCTTCCATCTAAGGTGTATCTTTTGTAGAAAGCATAGAGTTAGATCATATTTGTTGAATTTATTCAGGCATAATATATTTTTTGATTGATTTAATTTATTCACATAGAATATGGTTACTGAAAGGGAATGACTCATTGTTGCATTTTATTTATTTCTGTAGCTTTTCTAGCTATTTTGTTCTTGTTTTCTTTTACTATTTTCCTTTGGGTTTTGTTGGGTTTTGTAGTGACATGTTTTGATTTTTTTCTCATTTCCTTTTGTGTATCTACTATATCGTTATTATTATTTTCTTTTTTCTTTTAAACCTGAGGAGCATTGGGATGTGTATCTACTGTAGATATTTTCTTTGTCGTTACAACAGATATCGCATAAAACATCTGAAAGTAATACCAAACTATTTTAAGCTGATAACTTTAGTTTCATACAAAGTCAATTCCTTTTGACATCCCCTCATTGCATTCCATTTATGTCCTAAATTACATATTTTTGTATTGTGTTTCCATTAATATAAATTTCTAGTTATTTTAAAGGTTTGTTTTTTTCAATATATAGGAAAATCAAAAGTATTTTATTCATCACTATGTTGACACAGAATACTATATTCATGCATATAGTAACATATACCATAGATTTTTGTATATTCACATGTCCGTGTAGCTCATATTTTACTTTTCAATATGCAGAACTGTCTTTAGCATTTCATGGAGGGTATGTCTTTTGTATATGAATGTATTAAACTAATTTTTAAAGGACAATTTTCCCAGAAATAGTATTTTTGATTGGTTGTTGTCATTTTGTCAGTATTTTGAATATATCATCTTTTTGGCCAGCAAGGTTTTTTGCTAAAAAATCTGTTCACCATTCTACGGGATTGCCTTGTACAGGATATGTCACAGTTTTTTTTGCTGATTACAAGATTCTCTTGGTTTGTAACTTTTAAACCTTTGATTATGCTATGTCTTGCTTTGGGCCTCTTTGTGTTGTTCCTAGATAGAATAGGTTGATCTTCTTTAAATTTTATGCTCTTTTCTCTCTGAAATTTAGAAAGTTCTCAGGCATTAGTTCTTCATGTAATTTTCTTGCCCATTTTTAATCTCTTCTTTCTTTATACAACTCCCATTATGACTATTTTGGCAAGCTTGACGATAATAAGTGCCTTAGGCTTTCTTCACTTTTCTTCATTTTTTTTCTTTTTGCTATCTTGACTATAATTTCAAATGACCTATTATTAAGCTTGCTGTTTTTTTCTTCTGCTATATTAAGTCTTGTCTCAACCCTATCTAGTGAATCTTTAAATTTAGTTATTTTATTTTTCAGCTTTAATTATATTCATGGAGTCTTTTTAGTTTTAATCTTTTTGTTAATAATCTCATTTTTTATGCATTGATTTCCTTTTACTTAGCTGTTTGTGTTCCCATTTAGCTGATAGAACATATTTAAGATAAATATTTTAAATTTCTTTAAAATTATTTCATAGATCTTCACTTCTTTTGGATTCCTTGAATTTATTTTTGTCTTTTCATTGGACTATATTACTTGGTTTCTTTGATGTTTTGTGATTTTTGCTGAGATTTTGGTCATTTGAAAAACACCGACCTATTCCTTCCTTTAGGTGATGGATTTATACAGGGCAAATTTGGCACAAAACAGCCACACTAGACATCCTCAGCACTTTTTGCAACTGTTGGCAGGATGTGTCTTCTCAGGACTACTCTGTTTTTTTTTAAGTAAAGAGGTTTGTATATTTCTTTTAAGAGGCCTTAATCTTTACCTTCTGTAATAAATTCTGTATGTTCAGCAGTCTCTTTGTTGTTGTAAAAGTTACTCAACATGTCATTTAAACTGTATCTGCATTTCTTTTCAGCACTGCATATTAAAGGATGCAATAACCAGATTTTGAAAAGCCTCAGAGAAATCCTGGACATTGGATATAGGATTGGATCAAGTGTTCAGTCAAATATGTCTGAAGACCAGAGATTTAAAATTGAAGAGAATATTTCTAAATGTGGTCAATTTGATGGAATCTTTGTTAAAACTTTAGTGTTCTTCCAACAGCAAATACCATTTTGTGCCAAAATCTATAACTGTGATCAATATGGTAAGGTGTTTACCCAATCATCATTGCTTAATTAATATTAGGGAATAGATAATTGGGAAAAACATGACAAATCCAGTAAAATTTTGATGTCCTCTATACAAGACTCTTCCCTAAGTAATTACCAGAATACTTACATTGATGAGAGAAACTGTCAATCCAAAAAACCTGAAAAAACCTTCAACCAAGACTCTTGTTCAAGAAAATACCAGAAATTTCAATATTCAGAGATCCAGTACAAGTGGAAAAAATATGAGAAAGTCCTTAATCAAGAATTAAAGCTAAAAATAAAAAAAAGAATTAAAGCTTATTAGCAATGAGAATATGCATATTCAAGAGTATTCTTACAAATGTAATGAATGCATAGAAGCTTTTACCCAGTCAGAGAAATATTCTGAAAATAAGGGAATTAACATTGGAGACAACTTACATAGATGTAATAAACATGAGAAATTTTGTAGCACGTCATTCAATCTAAGAAAATATAATGTAATCCATACTGAAGAGATTTCAAACCTTAAAATACATCACAGAAATCATAGTGGAGAAACACTTTACAAATGTAAAGAATGTGGCATATCCTTTACCAAGTCAACGAGCCTTAGAATACATCAGAGAATTCATATTGGAGAGAAATCTTACAAATGTAAAGAATGTAGTAAAGTTTTTACCTGGTCTTCAAGTTTTAGAAGCCATCAGAAAAGTCATACTGAAGAGAAACCCTACAAATATGAAGAATGTGGTAAATCCTTCATCAGCTCTTCAAGCCTTAGACAACATCCAAGACTTCATACTGAAGAGAAACCCTACAAATGTAAAGAATGTGGTAGATCATTTTCCCATTTTTCAAACTGTAAAAGACGTCGGAGAATTCATACTGATGAGAAAACCTACAAATGTAAAGAATGTGGTAAATCTTTGACCTGGTATTCAAGCTTTAGACAACATCGAAGAATTCATACTGGAAAGAAACCCTATAAATGTGAAGAATGTGGTAAATTCTTCATCAACTTTTCAAACCTTAGAAGACATCAAATAATTCATATTGAAGAAAAACCCTACAAATGTAAAGATGTGACAAAATCTCTTACTCTAGTTCACACATTACTCAACATTGGAGAATTCATACTACAGAAACTCTAACCTAAATACGTATCAAAAGACTTTTATATAAAATATACAACTGAGAAATCATCATAGAGTTCATAGCAAAAAAAAAATTAACAGTAATAAATGTGGGGGAGTATACAACCAAAACTTAAATCTATGTGCATCCAGGGATTCACACAAGTAAAAAATAGTGTGCTTACACTTTCAGATTTTATACCAACCCAGAGTATTGTAGAGACTATTGCAAATTCAAAGCAATTAGATAATTTATTTGATTGTTATTTTACAAAGATCAAGGACAGTGATGTTTGGACAGGTATAATTATATCAATGGGCATTTTGTTTTGATCATACTTGAAATGTTTAAAATGCAAATATTGATGTGACCCAATTATCAAATTACTTGATGCTGTACTTTAATCTCTAGTGTTTACAGGAATATATATAATCTCTTGTTTCTCCATAAGAGCTATGAGAGTGTATCAGTATTAGGTGAATATGATTAATATCAATTTTTCTGTGAAAGTCTAATGGCAAAAGTAAAATACATGAAGAAAATCTAAAGAAAGATGATTTTTGTGTTTAATTTGTAAAATAATGATGCATTTAAGCACACAGTGTGTATTCAGGGCATTTTTCTTCTGTATGAAAGTAAGAGAGAAACGTTCTTAATTTTCAACATAAATTATTTTACCAATTGCTACTTATGTAGAAAAAAATTGGCCAATTAGTTAAAATATTGGCATAACATTATGGAAGTCTTCAATATTATTTGTTGTGATAAAGGGCATAGAAATCTTGAATGCTGTTTGATTTGATAGAAATAAAAGCATCTTCATAAATATCAGAGAGGAAAGTGAAGATAAGTCCTATTTGAAAGATTGTATGTATATTCAAATAAATATGTACTAAATAGCCTTGCTCTTTAAAATTAAAGCATATCTCTAAAATTGCTATATTAGACAAGAAATAATGCTTCTTGACAGTTGTGACCAGTGAGCATATAGTGGATTTTAAAATGCTATATTTAAGCTATGGGTTAATTAATTTGTTTCCATTAATAAAACTAAATAATTTTTAATACATTGACAATAATGTATAAGAAATGAAATGTTTCCCTGCCACCAATGTTAAACTATGTAGTCCAGGATTATAGTTAACAGATATAAATAATGTATTATTTGGTAACCCAGTGGAATAACTTCTCTAATAACCTCTTCTTCCTGAGGACCTAAAGTCCCATAATTTAGAGAATATTGTTCTCATAGTTATCATTTTGTGTCCTTTTCTCTTTTTTGAAACTATGAAAATATTTTGATGGTTATAATAATAATTAATGGGAGTATAATTTAAATCCAAACCTTGGAGTCCTAAATCACTCTTCATAAAATTTACCTAATATTTTTCTTTGCACATGGTCCTTTTCAGGAACAATTGAACACATAGACATTCTATTCTTTTTACTTACATTGAATGCAATATATAATATATTAAGCTAAAATGAAATCTTATGTAAGAACTATAAAGGAAGAAATGTGTGTGTACCTGTCTTCAGAAGGAAATGGAAATAAAGCATCAAAACAAATAATTTCAGAAGAGTTGATGATTTATAAGCAAATCAGACCTTATAAATTCTCAAGGCAAGCTAAGTTTCTCTACTGTGCATTAAATTTATTTATAACAAGTCTCATTTAGGTTGGGGCAGCTTCAGCCCTTCAAGACACACAAAAAAGCAGGTTAGATTTTTCAAGTGCATATCCTCAGTTTCAAATTTATCCACAGAGCTAACTGCTGACATAAATGTGTGGGTTTTCATATCCTTTTCTAAGGATAATTTCTCATCTAGCTTTCATATCCTCACCTCAGCTGATAATTGTGCTTCTGTGGTCACTTGCAAGGCTTCTAGTAATAGCCGATCCACTGTTGATGCCACACAGTGACTTTCCTTACTCTAGGGGAATAATGCAGTTTTTTACTAAAATTCTCTAGGCCCTCAGTCATTTTAAGGGCATCCCTGTACTCAGTAGTCCACAGACATCTAAAAATTGGGCAACACCATCCCAGATAGAGGAAGAGCCATACGCCAGATTTTCCACACCAATATTTTTTTTCGTTTTGCCCATGCTTTGGCTACTGTCTTGTGCTGGCTAGCTCACCAATTGTTTTGTGAAATGTGCATACAAGCCATGTGATGCCCAAATGCAGATGGTGCCAAGAAACCAAAGAAAGATGTAGACAAATCACTTTGTCAGTAGAGGGTGATTTGTTGGGGAATTTACAGACAGGTGCATGGTCACAGAGGACAACAGACAAGTGGATCTCCATGCTGTTACACCCCAGATACAGGGCTTGTACACAATAGGAAAGGGTATACATGTTAATCTGTAGTACAATTAAAGTTGACCTTCCAGGAAAAGACAACCATGCCAATGCTATGTACATCATAGCCTGTATTTTGTGTGATAACCTGAGGGTTGTTTTGACCTAAAGGCAGTATTAATAATCTGTGCTGTTACATAACGAATAGTTGATAAAGGAAAAATCTCAGGGGCATTTACATAGCAGGGGTCTGCTCATCAAAGAAAAGTGGAGGTCAGGAGAAGGGAGCAAGCATGGGGGTCAGCGAAGAGGGCAAAGTTGGAAGAGGTACTGTGGCAGGGGTATTTGTGTGTGTGTTACTTTCTCATTGAAAGTTTACTTGAAAAATATAAGCCACTAGTCATGTCTAATCTGGGTTCATAGCAAGAGAGATGTGTTTGTCCATGGACAGGTTACAGTTATGGAGACAGGAGGCCCTGGAAATGGCATGTGGCCACGGCAGCTGGATCTACAGCAGGGTGATGAACTGGCAGATTTAACAGGTCTCTGGCTCCACTGCTGGTCCAACCTGTTGGCAAGTAGCTTTCTCCAGGCTGTTGGGTAAATGTGGTAGGGGATCTTATTTCCTACCCCAAGTTAGCTCAACGGTTCCTTGGGCAGCCAAAACCCTTCTGCTGCTTCTGTCCTCACTGCATAAGGCGGGGCTTGCCGTGAACACGGGATGGGGGTGGCAGAGCGATCCTTTGGGCCAGGTGGGTAGACGGACTGTCCAGCTTTGGGTTCCAGTGCACATACTTGGGACAGACGTGTTTGCTGTGACTCTTCACTCTGCCCCTTTGCAGACACTCTTAATATATCAGTCAGGATGTAGCCCACTGTCCAGTTAGCATGTGTTCTACGTGGCTTATGAGACGGATCTGGGGTATACATGCATCCTAGTGGATCCTTTCTGAATTTCCCATGTAAAGGAGGCAGCAAAGTGGCACTACCAATTACCCTGAGAAGACCCTGTCTTATTAGTCAGAGATGGTACCTAGGGTGACTACTTCCTGACTGGAGGAAGAGGCCCTTGTGTGCAAACTTCCTTCATTAGAATTGTGAGGCCTTTAGAATGGCCTCAAACTCAGCTTGTGTGTAGAAATACCAGCGGGGTTGGGGCAGCCAGGGGCCACTCACCTTCCACATCCACAAAGGTGGCATTAGTGAGGGAGAAATTTCCACAAAGGCACAGCCCATGTCACCCCTCAAAGCTCTGAAGTTGTTCATAGGTAAGCCAGGTGGGGATTTCTCCTAAAAGCGGCTGAACTAGTGCTCGGGCTGAAGAAAGCAGGGTCCGTGGCCCAAAGGACAGTGTTGCGGGCACCAGGCAGTTCCCACGGCAGTTGAGGAAAACAGGCCGCTCCCTGGGCTGCGGCGCGGAGGCTCCAGCGAGCGCCGCGGGCGGGAGCGGACACGGAGCGCGGGGGCGAGGGAGCGGCCCTGCGGGGTCAGGGCGCCAGGCGTTCTTCCGCGCCTCACGCCCTCCTCACGGCCCGCCTGGCCCTGCCTCAGGTGCCTTTCCGGACTCCGTCAGTGGGTGGCGGGGGCAGCAGCCGGCAGCACCAGGAAAAGGGAGGCCTGCACCGGCCCGGCCCGCCCGCCAGGGCGGCGCCGCCCCAGAACCCGGGGCGTGCGGGGACTGTGGTCCGGGCCTGCAACTGGAGGGCTGGGGTCGGTTGAAGAACTGAAATTCCAGCGCGGCCCTGGAAGGCCCTGCCTGCCACTCATCCTTGCGTGCCTGTCCGGAGCAGTTCCACCAGACTGACAGCAGCCGGTTCTAAAACCCCTGCTGCCGGTGGGGCGTGAGCATGGCCGGGGTGACCGGTCTCACCAGTAACTGGGACATGTCTCCAAGACGTGCTAGCTTCTGAGTTGTCTTGCGTGAAGTTTGATTCTTCACAGGCCAGCATGGAGTCCAGGGTATGTCTCAGTGTGCTCAGGGTTGCCATGGTTACGGTTGCCCTCCACACCCTTTTCACCTCCTCTTTCCCACCACTCTTCCCCACGTTGCCTTTCATCAGCCCTGCCCTTCTCCTGCCCTCCCCTTCCACCACGTCCCTGCAAACACACGCCACGCTGTGCTGCGCCCTTATAGGAATGGACCTAAAGGCCCATGGGCCTGTCGGTTCTCAGGCTTCTTGGGAAGGCAGACAGGAAGTTTCCTGGTGAGTGTCTGACAATGTCAGTTCACTGCCTAAAATGTAAATACCCATACCCTGGTAACTTGGCACTTGCTTTTTCAAAGGCACCATTCCCTCTATCCCTCTGGGCTTTCACAGATGACCCTCTGCACCCTAGGAGCAGCCTTTGAACCTCTAGGTTGCTGTCATGGCCACACCTGGGTCAGGCCTCTCAGAGGGATGTTCATGCCACTGTTATGAAGAGGAGAAAACATAACAAGCGAAAGACCTGACCCTGATTCCTACAGTCAGGAAACTCAGCCACTCAGGAAGGGAACCTCTAAGCTGCTCTGGGGGACAAATCCACCACTAGTTTGACCATCCCAGGGGCTGGTTCTCATGACTTGGGTGTCCTATCTGGACCTCTCAGCCATAATTGTCACAGTCCAACAGGACTCAATGTGCCCTTGGTCCCTCCCAAAACACTCGGAAAGTCTGTGTATTGAGGTAATATGTCATGTCTGCATGTCTGCCCTCAATAATGCTTCGTTGTTAACTTTTTTGATATCTATTTTTAAATATCCTCTTGGAACCACTTTTCATAATTTGCTGTTGGAACTTAACAGTGATAATTCTTTTACTTCATTTTCCATTTAGCCTGTCACATTAAGTACTATAATACTACATGCTTCTGAAACTGGAGTGGGTGCATCTTCATTTCTGTGCAGGGGGGACATACAAGACCAGAATATCCATTGCACATCTTTCTGGAGCATAAATTTTACTGTAAGATTCAAAAGAAATGAATTTAAGTGATTTCCAAGGTAAGAAATTAAAACTACAACTAAGCTGGAAAGTCATACTCATTAAAAACATGTCAGTAATCTGTGCCTGATATGTCAGATTTTTCTCTAACAAAAAACCTCTAAGGATAACCTATTTTGCATTATTACACATAGTACAAATTTGAAATAATAGCAAGTCAATCAAAAACCTGCCCTGCATGTACTTGTAATATCAGACACTTGGGAGGTATAAGCGGGAGGAGTACCTCAGCCCAAAATTTGGAGGCTGCAGTGATCACACCACTGCAATACACAATGGATGACAGTGCAAGACCCTATCTCACAAAAAGAAAGGCGAAAAATAAAACCTCTGTACTGACTATTTCCTAACTCACAATATGGGTGTGGTATGGTTTTTTTGTACTTTTGGGGGTTGCTGACATTTTGGATATAACAACATAGGTTTATAACTAATTTTTTACAGTTCTCAGCTATTAGTGGTTGATTTACTTTTCTACTACATTTAATTTCTCTATCTCTTCCTTCTTCCCAGACTCAATCATTCTATAGATTCAGGCCCTCTATTAATTTCTTTCAGAGTTTTAACCCTTCAGATAATTCGATAATTTCTATTGTTTTGTCTTCTATTTCTGATCTGTGGATAAACTCAAATTTTTTTTTCATGTTGTTATTTTTCTGTTTGGGTCTTTTTTATACTCTCCATTCCTCTAGTGAGGTTTCATATCTGTTCATTCATTATGAGAATATTTTCTTTTACTCCCAGAAATATAATAGCTGCTTTCAAATCCTTGTGTTCTGATTACAACATCGTAAACATCTTAGGGATAGCTTGTACTGCCTGCTTTTTATCTTGTTTATGGATTATATTTTGTGTTTCTTCACATGTCTCATAAATTTTAAAATTGTGTACTAGAAAATATAAATGATAGTTATAAAGACTCTGGGTTCTGTTATAATTTTTGAAGGGTATTATTATTTTTTGAAGGGGAAGTTAATTTGGCTGGATTCAAATTCTAATACTCACATCCCCTACAGTTGGCCCAGCTGAAATCCTCATGTAGTTCTTATGCATACACTATTCTGCGTATATCTATATCTATGCCATCTATAACTATATCATATACCTATGTATATATAATGCTATATAATGTTTTATCCAAATTTTATAATTTTTGTCTGTGAGAGTGGCAGTTCAACAAGCAACTGTGTCATTACTGAAAGCCAGAAATTTATTTTTGTTTGCTTATTCTATTTTATATAAATTAAATTAAATATTGTATATACTATTCTTTTGCATTGCAATTTTATTTTATTCTTTTTTTAAATCTCAGAATATTAGGTGGGTGTAAATGCTTTGGTTACATGGATTGCCTTTGTGAGTCAGAGCTACAAACATGCCAGTCCCCCAGACAGCACAAACTGTACCATTTAGGTGTGAATTTGTCCATACCCTCCTCCTCTCCCACCTGCCCAAGACCCAATGAATGTTACTTCCATATGTGCACATAGTGTTTAATTATTAGTACCGATTTAATGGTGAGTACATGTGGTGTTTGTTCTTTCATTCTTGGGATACTTCACTTATGATAATGGGTTCCAGCTCCACCTGGGATAATATAGTAGGTAGTTCACCATTTTTAATGGCTAAGTAGTACTCCATGGTATACATATGCCACATTTTATTAATCCATTCACGTGTTGATGGGCACTTGGGTTGTTTCCACATCTTTGCAATTGCGAATTAAGATGCTATTAATATTCAATTGCAGATATATTTTTTATAGACAGTCTCTTTTCCTTTGCATAAATACCCAGTGCTGAATCAAAAAATAGGTCTAGTTTTAGTTTTTTGAGGTATCTCCATACTACTTTCTATAGAGGTTGTACTAGTTTGCAGTCCCACCAGCAGTGTATGAGTGTTCCTATTTCTCTGCATTCATGCCAATATTTGTTGTTTTGGGACTTGTTAATAAAAGCCATTCTCACTGGAGTTAAGTGATATCTCATTGTGGTTTTCATTTACATTTCTCTGATGATTATAGATGAGCATTTTTTCATGTTTGTTGGCCATTAGCCTATCTTCTTTTGAAAAGTTTCTGTTCATATCTTTTGCCCACTTTTTAATGGAGTTGTTTGATTTTTTCTTGATGATTTTTTCTGAGTTCTATATAGAATCTACTTACAAGCCCTCAGATGCATAGCATTCAACTATTTTATCACATTCTGTAGGTTATCTATTCACTCTATTTATAGTTCTTTGGCAGTGAAACTTTTTAATTTGAGCAGGTCCCATTTATTTATTTTTGTTGTTGCTTTAATTGCTTTTGGGGTCTTCTTTAATAACTATAAGAATTTTTCCAACATTTCCTTCTAGAATTCTTATAGTTTTATGCCTTAGGTTTAAGTCGGTTATTTGATTCAGAAAAATGGTGGAGTAGAGGTAACTCTCCGGACTTCTGCTCCCAGAGAAGGAGACACAGTTCTTGGTCTCCTACGTGCGATTGGATCTCCCCACTACAAGGACAGCGTTGAGAATCCGCAGAGGAGCAATGTGGAACTCTCATAAAAGGATAAACAAGGTGATTGGGAGATAAGATCTCGTTCTCTGGAGAGTGCAAAGCAAACAACAGGTCGGTGGGAGGGCGCCGGCCCGCTGGGCCAGGTGGTGAAGTGGGATCAGACCCACAGGAGAACTCCTTGCTTCCCCGTTGACCTCCACACCCACCCAGCCAGAGACTGTCTGAAACTGGTGTGAAATCGCAGCAGAAGAAGAGGGTGCTGGAGGGTGCGGTTGATGGTGAGAGGTGGCCGCGTGGTCCCCCCTGGGCCCCGGACTAGGACGGCTCCAAGACGGGAGGTAACTTATCTGCGCAGACTGGAGAGGCGGTTAGAGGTCTCGCCTCTGGTAACCAGGGAGACTAAGCGGGGGCTCTAAGTTGGAACTGCCCCGGGCGAATAAAACCCGCACAAGGCAGGTCAGTAAAAGCGTGGGCTCCGACTGAACAGGCAGGTGAGCAGGTGGCGTGCACGAACCTGCAGGGTGTCCTATTGACCCAGGCCCCCAACCCGGCACCGGCTGCATCCTAATCAGTCACCCCCAATACTGGTGCCCTACGAGTGGGCTAGTGATTGCCATTGAGGGGGCCCATAGCCCAGCCATCAGCGGGCAAGCCCCCCGCCCCCACCCTGCCTAGAGTCTCTCCTGACAAATTCTGCCCCTACACAATCTGCGATTGGCTCATCAGGCCTGGCTCCATCAAGGATCTACTGAGAAGTCTAGCAGCCGAGGGGAGTCACAGCCACTGGTGTGCAGGGTGTGCAGGGCAGACTGAGGAGATACCGCCTCCCCTCAGCCCAAAGCCCAAACCGCATCTCTCTTGCCCAAAGTGGTAGGCTCCACCCCTGGAAGCCGGGGGAGACAAGAAAACCCACTTTCCCCAAAAGCTACCCCTGTCAGGGGAACCTTCCAAGTGTGGTGGAAGAGCTCCCCCCAGTGGTAGATCAAGAACTACAAAAAGTAGACGACTGAGCTCTAGCAATTGACCCAGATGGGGAGGGCCATCGCAATTCGAAAAATCAAGCCGAAAATACTCTCCCTAGGAGATACATGAGCTCTCAAGAAATGGAGTCTGAAAAAACCCAAAACACTAAAATGACAGAAGAAGAATTCCAAAATTGGATTGTTAAAAAGCTCAATCAAATGCAAGAAAAAATAGATAACACAAAGAAACTACAAAGAAGATACAACAATTGGAAGAAAGATTCACTAAGCAGATCGACATCTTGAAGAAGAATCAATCAGACATCCTCGATATGAAGAATTTATTCGGGGAAATTCAAAACATAGCGGAAAGTCTCAAAAATAGGGTGGACCAAACAGAAGAAAGAATCTCAGAGCTGGAAGACAATTCATTCAAGTCAAATAAGTTAATCACAGAGTTAGAGCAGAAAAATAAGAGACATAAGCAAAGCTTACAAGAATTGTGGGATTATACTAAGAAAAATAACCTGCGGGTCCACTGGATTCCAAAGGAGGAAGATAAAACCCAAGGGTCAGATAAGCTTTTTGAAGAAATAATCGAGGAAAACTTCCCAGGTCTAACCAGTAACCTAGAATTAGAAATACAAGAGGCCAAAAGGACGCCTGGGAGATACAATGCAAACAGGAAAACACCACGCCATGTAGTCATCAGACTGACCAAAACATCAACAAAAGAGACCCTCCTACAAGCTGATAGATGCAGGAAGGAAGTTACACATAAAGGAAAACCGATCTGAATAACTCCAGATTTCTCAACTGAAACAATACAAGCAAGGAGGGAATGGGGACGCATTCTCACTCTTTTAAAACAAAATAACGCCCAGCCTAGAATCTTGTACCCTGCAAAACTAAGCTTCACATATGAAGGAGAAATTAAGACATTCTCAGATAAGCAAAGTCTCAGAGAATTCACCAAGACAAGCCCTACAAGAAGTACTTAAAACAGTGTTACACACAGAACAGCATAATAAAAACTCACGAATATAAAAACCACCAAAACCCAAAGATTAAAGGCCAGATATTACAATGGCTCAAGAGAGAAATCAAAGCAACAACATCCAACCCAACAGAATGAACAGTAATCTACCTTACCTATCAGTTCTCTCAATAAATGTGAATGGCTTAAACTCTCCACTCAAGAGACATAGGCTGTCTGAATGGATAAGAAAATACAGGCCAAGTATATGCTGTCTTCAGGAAACACATCTAACCTGCAAGGATGCGTACAGACTAAAAGTAAAAGGGTGGAGATCAGTATTCCAGGCAGGTGGAAGCCAAAAGAAGGCTGGTGTGGCAGTTCTACTTTCAGACGATTTAGTTTTTAAACCAACAAAAGTAGTGAAAGACAAAGATGGTCATTATATAATGGTGAAGGGCACAGTTCAACTAGAAGAGATAACAATTTTAAATATATATGCACCCAACTTAGGTGCACCCAGATTCATAAAGCAAACTTTACTGGATCTAAGCAGATGGATTAATAGCAACTCCATAATCATCAGAGATTTCAACACCCCACTGACGGCACAAGACAGATCCTCCAAACAGAAAATTGATAAAGAAATAATGGACTTAAACAAAACTCTAGAACAATTGGGTCTGACTGACATTTACAGGACATTCTACCCAAAATCCACTGAATATACGTTTTTCTCATCAGCTCACGGGACATTCTCTAAGATTGACCATATCCTAGGACACAAAGTAAACCTCAAGAAATTTTAAAAAATAGAAATCATACCATGTACCTTCTCAGATCACAGTGGAATAAAAGTAGAAATGAACCCTAACAGAAACTCACATTTATACACAAAAACATGGAAATTAAACAACCTCCTACTAAATGATTACTTCATAAATGAAGAAATCAAGATGGAAATAAAAAAATTCTATGAAAAAAAGAGAGTGGAGAGACAAGTTATCAAATCCTCTGGGACACAGCTAAAGCAGTTCTGAGAGGAAAGTTTATTTCCATAAATGCCTATAACCAAAAGACAGAAAGATCACAAATGGACAATCTAATGAAACGACTCAAAGAGCTGGAAAAAGAAGAACAGACCAACCCAAACCCAGCAGAAGAAGTGAAATCAACAAGATCAAATCAGAACTAAATGAAGTTGAAAACGGAAGCTATTCAGGAGATTAATAAAACAAAAAGTTGGTTCTTTGAAAAAATAAACAGAATTGACACACCATTGGCTAGGCTAACGAAAAGCAAAAAAGAGAAATCTCTAATAAGCTCCATCAGGAACAAAAAAGGTGATATCACAACTGATCCCAAGGAAACACAAGATATAATTTATGAATACTACAAAAATCTTTATGCACACAAACTGGAAAATGTGGAGGAAATGGACAAATTTCTAGAAACACACAGCCTCCCTAGACTCAACCAGTAAGAAATAGATTTCCTGAACAGACCAATATCAAGAGCTGAAATAGAAACAGCAATTAAAAATCTCCCTAAAAAGAAAAGTCCTGGTCCAGATGGTTTCACACCCGAATTTTACCACACTTACAAAGAAGAACTAGTATCTGTCTTGCAGAAACTATTCCACAACATCGAGAAGAATGGAAACCTCCCCGACACCTTTTATGAAGCGAATATTACTCTGATACCAAAACCAGGAAAGGATGCAACAAAAAAAGAAAACTACAGACCAATATCCCTAATGAATATAGATGCAAAAATTTTCGACAAAATCCTAGCTAACCGAATCCAAACATTTATCAAAAAAATAATCCATCACGACCAAGTGGGCTTCATCCCAGAGATGCAGGGATGGTTCAACATACGTAAATCTATAAATGCAATTCACCACATAAACAGAAGCCAAAACAAAGACCACATGATTCTTTCAATAGATGCAGAAAAAGCTTTTTACAAAATTCAACACCCCTTCATGATATGAACACTTAATAAAATAGGCATAGAAGGGACATACCTAAAAATGATACAAGCCATAAATGACAGACCCATAGCCAACATCATACTGAATGGGGAAAAACTGAAAGCATTCCCACTTAGAAGTGGAACCACACAAGGCTGCCCACTATCTCCACTTCTATTCAACATAGTGCTGGAAGTCCTGGCTACAGCAATCAGACAGGAAAGTGGAATTAAAGGTATCCAAATAGGGGCAGAAGAGATCAAACTTTCACTGTTTGCTGATGATATGCTATTATATCTAGAAAACCCCAAAGATTCAACCAAGAAACTCCTGGAACTGATAAATGAATTTAGTAAAGTCTCAGGATACAAAATCAATACCCAGAAATCAGAGGCATTCATATATGCCAACAATCTAATTGAGAACAAAATCAAAGACTCAATTCCCTTCACAATAGCAACAAAGAAATTAAAGTACCTGGGAATATACTTTACCAAGGAGGTAAAAGACCTCTACAGGGAGAACTATGAAACACTGAAGAAGGAAATAGCAGAGGATGTAAACAGATGGAAACCTATACCATGCTCTTGAATCAGCAGACTCAACATCATTAAAATGTCTATACTACTCAAACTGATCTACAGATTCAATGCAATACCTATTAAAATCCCATCAGCATTCTTCACAGATATAGAAAAAATAATTTTACACTTTGTATGGAACCAAAGAAGACCTTGAATATCAAAAGCAATCCTAGGCAACAAAAACAAAATGAGAGGTATCAATATGCCAGATATCAAACTATACTACAAAGCTGCAGTAATTAAATCAATCTGGTATTGGCACAAAAATAGGAATATTGACCAGTGGAACAGATCTGAGAACCCTGATATAAAACCATCCTCATATAGCCATATAATCTTTGACAAAGCAGACAAAAACATATGCTGGGGAAAAGAATCCCTTATCAATAAATGGTGCTGGGAAAACTAGATAGCCACTTGTAGAAGGCTAAAGCAGGACCCACACCTTTCACCTCTCACAAAAATCAACTCACGCTGGATAACAGACTTAAACCTAAGGTATGAAACTATTAGAATTCTAGAGGAAAATGTTGGAAACACTCTCCTAGACATCGGCCTAGGCAAAGAGTTTATGAAGAAGTCCCCAAAGGCAATCAAAGCAGCAACAAAAATAAATAAATGGGACATGATGAAACTAAAAAGCTTCTGCACAGCCAAAGAAATAGTCATGAAAGTAAACAGACAACCTACAGAATGGGAGAACATTTTTGCATCCTATGCATCTGATAAGGGGCTAATAACTAAAATATACTTAGAACTCACAAAAATCAGCAAGAAAAAAATCAAATAACCCTATTAAAAAGTGGTCAAAGGACTTGAACAGAAACTTTTCTAAAGAAGATTGAAGAATGGCCAACAAACATATGAAAAAATGCTCAACATCTCTAATCATCAGGGAAATGCAAATCAAAACCACAATGAGATATCACTTAACTCCAGTGAGAATGGCCTTTATCAAAAAGTCTCCAAACAATAAATGCTGGCGTGGATGCAGAGAGAGAGGAACACTGCTACATTTCTGGTGGGACTGCAAACTAGTTCAACCTCTGTGGAAAGCAATATGGAGATACCTTAAAGCGATACAAGTGGATCTACCATTTGATCCAGCAATCCCATTGCTGGGCATCAACCCAAAAGATCCAGTGACCCTCTACAAAAAAGACACCTGCACTCGAATGTTTATAGCAGCACAATTCATAATTGCAAGGCTGTGGAAACAGCCCAAGTGCCCATCAATCCAAGAATGGATTAATAAAATGTGGTATATGTATACCATGGAGTACTATTCAGCTCTAAGAAACAACGGTGATATAGCACATCTTATATTTTCCTGGTTAGAGCTGGAACCCATACTACTAAGTGAAGTATCCCAAGAATGGAAAAACAAACACCACATATACTCACCATCAAACTGGTATTAACTGAGCAGCACCTAAATGGACACTTAGGTACTACAGTAATTGGGTATTGGGCAGGTGGGAGGGGGGAGGGTGGTGGGTATATACATACATAATGAGTGAGATGTGCACCATCTGGGGGATGATCACGCTGGAAACTCAGACTTGTGGGGGGAGGGGGGAAGGGAATTTTTTGAAATCTTAAAATTTGTATCCCCATAATATGCCAATTTTTTTTTTAAAAGTCAGTTATTCATCCTGAGTTTGTTTTGTGAGAGGTGAGAGGAGTGGATCCTGTTTTAGTCTTCTACACATGGCTATCCAATTTTTCCAGCACCATTTACTGAATAGGGCTTATTTTCCCCAGTGTAGGTTTTTGTCTGTCAAAGATCAGATGACAATATGAGGATGGTTTTATAATTGGGTTCTTTGTCATGTTCCATTGGTCTATGTCTCTGTTTTGTGCCAATATCTTGCTGTTTTGATTACTATATCCTTGTAGTAAATCTTGAAGTCTGGTAAATTGATGCCTCCTAATTTACTCTTTTTGCTTAAGGTTGCTTTGGCTATACAGGGTCTTCTCTCCTTTTTTTTATTTTTTTTTAGAGAAGCATAGAATTATTTTTGCTAGATCTGTAAAAAATGATGTTGGCCTTTCAATAGGTATTGCATTCAATCTGCAGATCACTTGGGTAGTATAGACATTTTAATAATGTTGATTCTGCCAATCTATGAGCATAGTATGAGTTTCTATCTGTTATGTTCTCTGGTATTTCCTTCCTCAGTGTTTTGTTGTTCTCCATGTAGAGGTCTTTTACATCCTCAGTTAAATGTATTCCTAGGTGTTTCATTTTCTTTGTTGGTACTGTGAAAGGTATTAAGTCTTTGATTTGGTTCACACCTTGACAGTTGTTGGTATATATGAATGTTTTGATTTGTGTACATTGATTTTGTAACCCGAGATTTTGCTGAATTTATTTATCAATTCCAGTAGTCTCTTGGCAGAATTTTTGGAATTTTCTAGATATAATATCATATTATCAGCAAGGAGCGACCATTTTTGACCTCTTCTGCCCCCATTTGTGTACCCTTCATTTTCTTCTCTTGTGTCATTGCTCTGGCTAGGACTTCCATCACTGTGTTGAATAGAAGTGGTAATAGAGGGCAACCTTGTCTGGTTCCAGTTCTAAGTGGGAAGGCTTTCAATTCTTCCCCATTCATGATGTTTGCTATAGGTTTGTCATATATGGCTTTTATCATTTTGAGGTAAGTCCCATCTATACCTATTTTGTTAAGAATTCTTATCATAAAACGGTGCTGAAATTTGTCAAGTGTTTTTTCTACATCTATTGAGAGGAATATATGGTCTTTGTTTTCACTTCTATTTAAGTGGTGAATTACATTTATCAGTTTGCATATGTTGAACCATCCTTGTATCTCTGGGATGAAGCCCACCTGGTCATGATGAATTATGTTTTTGATGAGCAGCTAAATTTTCATTCTTAGTAATTTATTGAGAAATTTGCATCTATACCCATAATGATTATTGGTTGTAATTCTCTTTTTTCATTGAGTCCTTTCCTATCTTTGGTATCAAGGTAATTTTGGCTTCATAGAATGTGTCTGGGAGGACTCCTTAATTCTCGATGGCATGGAATAATTTTTGCAGGATAGGTACTCGTTCTTCTTTGTAGGTTGAATAAGATTTGGCTGTAAGAACATGTGTTCCATGAGGGTTTTTTTTTTTTATTTTTGTAAGATTTTGTATCGTTGCCTCAATTTAGGTTCTTAATATTGGTCTGTACAGGAATTCTGTTTCTTCCTCATTGAGTCTAGGGAGGCTGTGTGTTTCTATCAATTTGTCTTCTTCTCAGATGTTTTCAAGTTTATTTGCATAGAGATTTTTTATTTCTGTGATATTAGTATAATTTCTCCATTTTCATTCCTGGTTGAGCTTATTAGAGTCCTTTCTTTTTTGCTTCCGGTTAATCTAGCAAGAGGCCCATGAATTTTGTTCTCTTTTCGTAGAACTGACTTTTTGTTTCATTAATCTTCAGTATAGTTCTTTTGTTATTGATTTCACTTGGTTGTGCTCTGATCTTGGTTATTTCTTTTCTTTTTGTCCTTTAATTTTCTAATGTTATTTTACTTTATATATAATTTTTAATTTCATAATATTATGGGGATACAAATATTTTGGTTACATATATTGCCTTTGCCCCACTCAAGTTAAAGCTACAAGCATGTCCATCCCTGAGAAAGAGTGTACCACATCCATTAAGTGTGAATATACTCATCCTCTTCTCTCCCCTTCCACCTTGGTTCGTTCTTTCTTTCTTTCTTTCTTTTTTTTTTTTTTTTTGAGACAGAGTCTTACTTTGTTGCCCAGGCTAGAGTGAGTGCTGTGGCATCAACCTAGCTCACAGCAACCTCAATCTCCCGGGCTCAAGCAATCCTACTGCCTCAGCCTCCCAAGTAGCTGGGACTACAGGCATTCACCACCATGCCTGGCTAATTTTTTCTATCATTTTTAGTTAGCCAATTAATTTCTTTCTATTTATAGTAGAGACAGGGTCTCGCTCTTGCTCAGGCTGGTCTCGAACTCCTGACCTTGAGCAATGCTCCCACCTCAGCCTCCCAGAGTGCTAGGATTATAGGTGTGAGCCACTGCACCAGGCCCCACCTTGGTTATTTCTTTTCTTCTGCTGGGTTTGGGATTACTTAGTTCATTCATTTCCAGTTCTTTAAGATGATTCATTATATTGTTGACTTGTGATCCTTCTGTCTTTTGGATGTATGCATTTGTGGCTGTGAATTTTCCTCTCAGGACTGCTTCAGCTGTATCCAACAGATTTTGATAACTTTGCCCCCTTTATCATTTAGTTCAAGAAATATTTGATTTCCATCTTAAGTTCCTCCTTTACCCAATAATCATTCAGTGGTAGGTTGTTTAGTTTTCATGATTTTGTGTAGAGATGAGTGTTTCTGTTTGAGTTGATTTATAATTTTATTCCACTGTTGTCTGAGAATATGCATGGTATAATTTTATTTTTTAAAACTTGTTGAGACATATTTTGTGACCAGGTTGTGATCAGTCTTACAGAATGTCCCATGAGCTGCTGAGGAAAACATATATTTAGTGGTTTGGGGGTAGAATGTTCTGTAAATGTCTGTTAAGCTCATTCATTCTAGCATTCTGTTTAAATCTATTGTTTCTCTGTTTTTTTTTTTTTTTTTCTGTTTGGAGGACCTGTCCAGTTCTATCAAAGTGATGTTAAAATCCCCAGCTATTATGGTGCTTCTGTTTATCATTTTGTTTAGGTCAAATAGGATTTGCTTCATGAACCTGGGTGCAACTGTATTACATGTATAAATATTTAGAATTGTTATGTCTTCTTCATTATATAATGACTATCTTTGCTTTCTTTAATTTTATTGATTTGGAGACTATTTTATCATATATGAGAACTGCTATGCCAGCTATCTTTTGGTTTCCATTTGCATGGAATATTGTTTTTCATCCCTTTACATTGAGTCTGAATGAGTCTTTGTGGGTTAGATGTGTTTCTTGGAGACAGCAGATACTTGCTTTGTGTTTTATTATCCATTTAGCCAGCCTGTGTCTCTTCCATGGGAAATTCAAGCCATTCACATTTATTGAAAGAATTAATAAGTGGGGTGGATTTCTGTTCATACTGTTGAGTAGAACTTTGTTGCCTTTATGTATATATATATATATATATATATCTTGAGGTATTGTGGTGTCTGGCCTTTGACCTTTAGCTTTTTGGTGATTTTAAACTGGTGGGCGTCTATTGTGCTGATTCATGTATAATGTAGTTCTGAGTACTTCCTGCAGGGCGGGTCTTGTCTTGACAAATTCCCTCAGTGTTTGATTACCTGAGAAAGTCTTTCTTTCCCCCTCCATATATGAAACTTAGTTTTGCAAAATACAGAATTCTATGCTGGCCATTATTCTGTTTGGGAAGACTGAGAATGGTGTCCTAATCCCTTCTGGCTTGTATGATCTGTTGAGAGGTCTGCAATTAGTCTGATGGGTTTTCCTTTGTATGTTACCTGATGCTTTTACTTTACGGCTTCGAGGAGCACCTCTTTTATGTTTATTTGGGCTCATCTAATGAGTATGTGTCATGTGATTTGCCTCTTTGCAATGAATCTCCCAGGAGTCCTTTGAGTTTTTAGTATGTGGTTATCTAGATTTCTAGCAAGGCCAAGGAAATTTTCCTCAATTATTTTCTCAAGTAGGTTTTCTATCCCATTTTCTTCTACGGCCTAATGGATGCCTATGATGCTTAGGTCAGGCCTCTTTACATAATCTGATATGTTTTTGTAGGCTGTGCTAGTTCGTCTTTCTTCTCTAGCTCTGTGACTGACTTATTTAATTGAAAGATGTCTTCAAACTCTGAGATTTTTTTCTTCTGCCTTATCTACCCTATTCTTAAGGCTTTACACTGTGTTTTATAATTTCTTGAATGAATTTTTCATTTCCAGAAGTTCTTCCTGAATTTTCATTAATAATTCATTTTTTAGTGAATTTTTCATTCATTTTCTACATTCTTTTTTTTTTATTATTTCTTTGTGTTGGGTCTCCATTTTATCTTGTATTTCATTAACTTTCCTTACAAACCATGTTCAAAATTCTTCATCTGTCATTTCAATATTCTTATTTTGGTTGATATACCTTGCTAGAGAGCTGGTGTTCCCTTTTGGGGGTATCCTTTCACTCTGAGTCCCCATAGTTCTTTTGTTGTTGTTTTATTGATTCCTTCCCATCCAGAACAGTTGAAGCTTCTTACTTTTCAATTTTCTTTTGTTTAGATAATGACATGGCCAGTTTAATCTCTGAGTCAGTAGGTGTTGCTTTTGGGTGATAATCAATCATGTCCTGTGTGACTGAGTTGGTAAGCACTATAAAGTACATGCAAATGGACCTCCCTGTCAGTAGGTGGCACTTGCCAGAAGGAACAAGCTACAATGTTGGTTTTGGGTTCTGTGACCAGCTCTAGTTACTCAGGAGAATCACTCAAATGCCCTAGGTGATGTGTTGGGCCCTGGAACATCCAGGTGAATTCTTTATTTTCCACCACAGCAGAGGTGGGTGAGGGACACTAGGCGTGGCTGGGTAGGGTGTGCCTGCCTTCAGGTTCTACTAATGCTGGCAAAGAATCTACTTCAGTGTATTCCCTGCCTCTGGGCAAAGCTGCCAGGGAGGGGCTGAAGTGGCCCCACACAACCAGAAAGTCTGCGTCTGAAGGCCGGGCTGTCTGAGACCCACAATGCAGCAGTCTGGAGCCAGCCTCACTCCTTTCCACCCTTCCCTATTTTGCAGTTTCTCCCAGACCACTGCCAGCAGGGAGGACCTCAAGAAAGCTGAGTACCCCCATGTTGTGATTCAGGCCAGGAGGTTTCCTGTCCAGGATCCTTGTCCAAGCTGGGAGCATGGCCTTCCCATGAGAAAATGGGTGCCCTACAAGCACACCACAGCTAGAAGCCACTCTGTAATCTCCTCCCTGATCTACCCCTGCAGGCATCCACACCTCCTAAGGCTAATTTACAAATATCCCCTCTGTGCCCCCAGGCAATCTTGTGTAGACTTGGGTGTATGTTATCTGTCCTGCAGGCCTATCCCCAGGATCCCAGAAATCAATCCCTCCCCTTGCCATGAAGAAGAATGCTGGTCCTGAGTCACCCATGGGGTGTTCATGGAGTCCCTCTACCTTGATGTGGGTCCCACTCTGTTGGGGCTGCTAGGCAAGGAACAGCAGGGGGTGCTGGTGGGCAGGGAGTTCACAGTGCAATCACCCCTCAGTCCATTGTGAAACCTCAAAAGGAAAAGTCTGAGTCCTGCTCCCTGTGGAGGCCTCCATGTGCCAATTCAGTTGTCTATCTTAGCAACCATGCATGGCAGAGGCGAAGGGTAGAAAAAGAGTCTGGTGAAGGAAAGGCCACACTCTGGTCATCTCTGACCCTCTCTCTGGGAGGCAATCCACTCAGAATGACGAGGTTCTGGATTCATGCAGATCACCTGGAACTTACTGGACCCCTTTAGTCCCTGCAGTCTGGGACAGAGTTGTTAAAGGTCTGTGTGGGGATGAGCAAGACAGAACCTGAGGAGTTGAAGCCCCCTGGGGAGGACAAAGGTGCACAGTAGGTAGAGAAGCAATGTGGTGCCTGCAATCTGGTTCAGGTCTGTTGGGCAGGAGGTGCCCTGGGAGGGCTGGGAACCTGGCTCCCTGTACACAAGAGGATCCCCATTAACTGGTGGTTGCAGTCTCCGAACTTGTGGGCAGAAGTTCTCTCTAGCATCTCAGGAGCTCACCGACTGTCTGAGATGTGAGGGAGGTGAAAATCAACACCTGCACCTACCCTTCTCACTGATCTCCAAGCCTCTTGATGCTTAATCTGAGCCAATACCTTTCTCCTTCCAGTTCTGCTCCACAACCTCTTCCCTTGGAGTCTCTTGTAGGTTCAGGCACCCTTCCTTCAGATCTTCATTCAATCTATGTTTTACTGTTAGGTTTTTCTGTTTCATCTAAGACTTCTTCTTACTGAGACATTCTGGCTTGTGGTGTCTCTGGTCTACCATCTTGGCTCCACTCGTACTGTATATACTTTTACATCTCCTTTCTATTATGCACCATATTTGTGATGTTAATTCATGCTATTGCAGATAGGTATTGTTGTTCCATTTACATTTTTTTTTTACTTTGTGGTAAAATATACATAAAATTAACCATTTTTAAATGTGCAGTTCAGAGAAATTAAATACATTTACATTGTTTTGCAAAAGTCATCCCCATACATAGGGAACTTTTTCATCTTGGAAAACTGAAACTCTGTACCCATTAAACAACAGCTCGTTGTTTCTGCCCCTCTAGCCCCTGGTAATCCCTCTTTTACTTTCTATTTATATGAATTTAACTACTGTAAGTACCGCATATGAATAGAATCATGCAGTAGAGCAGTGGTCCCCAACCTTTTTTAGCACCTGGGACTGTTTTCCACGGAACGGGGAGGAGGGGGTGGTTTTAGGATGATTAAAGCACATTACATTTATTGTACATATTATTTCTATTATTATTGCATTGTAACATATAATGAAATAATTATACAACTCACAATAGGTTGAGGCCCCTGTTGTTCCATAAATTAATATTGCTATATTAAAGACAGAAATTATCTCAGGAGTTTTGCAGGGCCTTGCCCTGAAAGAATATGTGAACGTGTTAGTTTGAATATCATAGGCTGCCTGACCTCGGGAGGGCGTCTCAAAGGTGAGTAGTAGCTGCTTTCCAAGGTGACGCTGCAGTCTCGAACCTGTGGTTTTTGTCTGCTTTGAACGACAAAGCAGGTCTGCATGGAGCCATGGGCTGAGAGCTGATCCAATAGTGCCTACCTGAGAGACCTGTGGCTAAAAGCAATTAGACCAAGGGACAGTTCCTGCTTGACTCCTGACTACTTGTCTCCATCCACAATACTAGATAAAGAAATATGGAGCCACTATATGTCTGTGTAACTCCTCTGTTAGGCGATAACTTTATCTTAGACTTAGAAGTTTGTCTTTGAAATATTTGTAACCATTTGTTCACATAGATAGAATTAATTAAGGGATCTATAGAAGCCTTTTGAAAAACTTAACCTAAAACAACTACCTGTTATTAAGTAAATCTGTTACCCCTGGCAACTGATATCTGTACCTATAAATACCCATGTGAAACTTCACTCCTGGCCTCACAGTTGATGGGGATATTGTGGGGTCCCCCAAGTACCCAAGCTTTGCTTTTTCTTTATATAAACATATAAAACTATACCTTCATCTCTGTATATTGTTTTATTTATCTATTCTATTATTTTCTTACCCTTTACAACAACCCCTGCCTAAGGGACCTGATTTTTGCTGGGAGGGTAGCTAATTCCCCACAGACCCCTACAGTAGACCAAAGAAATCATCAGGATTAATGATACACAGTGTCTAAAATACCTTTTAAATTGAATAAAATTACTAGCAGAAATGAGTAGTACATAATGATTATAAATAAATATAGACAAAGGAGAAAAAGAGATTCAAAGGGTAAATTTATAATAATGGTACCTTAATTTCCAGATCAGTGAGGCCCTCGTCCTACTAACAGGGCAGATGAGTGGTGGAGCCGGGAGACCAGGGCAGCTGTCTGACTCCCAGAGCCCATGCTTACCCCAAACTTCACTGAGCCCTGATTCTGAATCACCCTGGTACTGAATCACCCCTGAGTTTCCTAATGGCCTGTTCCCTTGGGCTTTGAGGGTGTTGCTGGTTTACTGAAAAAGGGGCTCCAGGTTACACCATATGTGGTAGGTATAGGACCGAGAGGCATCTGTGAGGCTACTAGGAGCCACATATCTGGTTCCCCCTCCCACTGTTGGTGGCGTCTTAGTGCCCAGTAGTCACTGTGCAATAGGGCCTGATGCTGACCAGACATCCATGGCCTCAAGTTCTTTGCAATTTGCCACAAGGAAGAGTATCTTCTGTGTCCTTTTCCAGTCTACTAGGCTGTCACCTCATTCTGACTAAGCCACTCCATGGACTGGAACTACACCCTAAATTCCTCTTCAGGCTGAAGATGATAATTGGCTGCAGCCCCTAGGGGCAACTGCACCTCCTGGTTGATTTTGATCTGGAACCAGAGTCAAGAACAGGATGCTGACAGGGCATGAATGGAAGATGATGAATTGAGCCTGTCAGACAGGGAGGCAGAAGGGGTTGTTCTCTGGGGCCTTGCTTTTAAGGGCCCCTCCTCCCCTCCAGTCTCATGCAACCCAACATTTTCCCAGCATTGGATATAAACAGCCCCTCTCCAGGAATTTGTCCTTGATTCCTGTCCATACTTATACCCTCCATTGGGATTGGTCTCCCCCTCTGTGTGTTAAATCCCCCAAAGAAATCTAAGATGCAGAGCATGGAGCCAGGAGAGTGTTCTGCCAAGGGGGGAACTCTGATTTTCATCTCCTTATGCTCCCCCAAATTGAGGGCCCCAAATGCTCACTTTCCTCCTTTTCCAGGTACTTACCACATATCCCTCAAAGGAAGATAGCCAACATCCATCAGAAAGGCCATCATGAACCCCATCCACATGCTCTCCCTGCTGTAGTACTTTCAGGGATACCAGGGGCAGGCCATGTGCACAAAACAGCACTTGGGTCCAAATCAGGTGCTGGGCTGTAGAAGAAGGGAGCATGGCAGCTGAGCCTCAGGGACCTTCTACCCCAACCACCACTGTTGGCAGACAGGGAAAATGAACCTTGGGTAGAAAAGAAAGTGCTCGCCCACTTAACTTAGGAGCTACTTGACTGTGGAGGAGCCTAGTTTCACTCTCCTCCCATGATCACCACCTGAGGGAGAGGAGAGGCTGAGTCCAGCTCAGCCAGAACATCAGGCAGCTTTGCAGCTTCACCCCTTGGGAAGCAGGGACTAACAACTGATGTGGAGCCTCCATCACTTATGGCTCAAATGGGCCTGATGCCCCATCTCGCGGGGACAGCTGTGAGGCTCTCATGAGAAAAGATTTGCTGAGTGCTAAGATCTAAGTGCTCAGTCCATTGTTATATCCTCCCAAGCCTCAGGATCCTTGTTTCTGACCTTCCAACTCAAGGCTCTCTAACAGTCATATGATCCTTCATGGTAGTGTCCAGCATCACCAGGTCATTGAGGAATGTGCCCAGAAAGAGGATGATACCATTTGCCATTGATATGGGTAATGGTGATGAAAACCCATCCTCAAGTGCCTACCCAAGGCCTGTTTCTGAGATTTCATCAATCCCTGTGTCCTGGATTCCCTAATCAAATCTCCCATGTGGAGCAGCAAAAGACCTTCATTTGCCTCCCCGAATTCTCACCATCTTCTATTCTATCCTCAGCTAGCCTCCAAGGCCACTGAACACCTCCCAGTTACCTCTGTGGTGGAATTTTAACAAGTTACAGTGTCTTCTGGTCCTTGGATTCCCCCCTTTTCCTAATCCACTCTGAGTTCAGCTCTTTCAGGCCCTTGCTTTCATCTCTCTGATGGAGGCATTTCCAGCACTGTCATAAGAGAAAGAAAGGATGGAAAGAAAAGCCTCTGCTCTCTTGATATGAAGACCTGCAACTGAAAGGAAGATGCCCCTGTCCTCTGAGTGAAGTGTCTCTCTCCCACAAAGACACTCATATTCTTCTCCCTCTGCTGCCTCATCTGGGGTCTCTGGGGGTTCTTCTTCAGGGTGGACTACTTAGAAGTCCATACCTGAATGGGTCAGGGACAAGGTGAGACTATCCTCCTCTCAATGAGTTACACCCCCATTCCAGTGACATTGGATCCTGGATAATTGGCCTAAGTGAGCTGCTACAATGCTACTGCCACTGCCAGTCAACTGTGATTCTAGATTCACTCCAAGCTTCAACACTCACTAAATGTGTCACTTGGGACAGGCAGCCTGGCCTCCCTGAGACTGTTCCTCATCTGAAAAGTGTGTAGGGAATCAGACTGATCTCACAAGGACTCCTGAGGACTCGGTTTTATACAACTATCATTATTGTTCTCATCATCATCCCTCTGAGAGTCATACACGAGCACCCTCACGATCCTTTATTCCCTCATTAGTGAAGCCTGCACAATAGGCTGATCATCCCTACATATTACATATGAGAAAACAGAGGCCCATAGAAAGAAGTGATTTGCCCAGAGCTCCCCAGAATAGGATGTCTCCTTCCTCTACCTGGCAGCCCTTTCCCAGGTGCCTCCACCCCACAACTCAGCACCAGCACTGACCAGGGTCCCACCTTCTGGAGTCCTGATGCTTCTCTAGTCATCCAGTGAAGCCCAGCCATGTTGGGAAGGGACAGGGTATATTGGGAGGCCTGGTTGAGTGGCCCCTGACTGCCCCAACCCCACTGGTATTTCTATACACAAGCTGAGTTTGAGGACATTCTAAAGGCCTCACAATTCTAATGAAGGAAGTTTGCACAGAACACCCTCTTCCTCCAGTTGGAAAGTAGTCACCCAAGGTGCTATCCCTGACTAATAAGACAGGGTCTTTTCCGGGTAATTAGTGGTGACACTTTGCTTCCTCATTTACATGGAAGATTTAGAAAGAATCCACTAGGATTCATGAGTCTCCCGATCGTTTTCATAAGCCACTTGGAACACATGTCCCTTCTAGGTACTGGGCTAAGAATCCCGACTGTGATATATTAGCAGTGTTTGCAAAGGGGCAGAGTGGAGAGTCCCAGGAAACACATGTCTGTCCCAAGCACGCACACTGGAACCCAAACATAGGCAGTTTATCTGCCCACCTGTCCCATGGGATTCCTCTGCCATCCCCTTCTGTAGTATACACAGCAAGCCCCTCCCCATACAGTGCTGACATAAGCAGCAGAAGGGCTTTGGCTTTCTGAGAAACTGTGGAACTAATTTGGGGTAGGAAGTAAGACCTCCTACCACATCTACCCAAGAGCCTGGAGAAAACTACTTGCCAACAGAATGGAGCAGTATTGGAGGAAGAGATCTGCAAATTCTACCAGTTCATCACTCCTGTTGAACAGTGTAGCTGCCATCACCACATCCCATTTCTGGGACCTCCTTTCTCCACACTTCTAACCTGTCCATGTAGAAACACGTCTCTCTTCATGTTAACCCAGATTAAACATGACTGATAACATATTTTTCAAGTAAACTTTCGGTCAGTGAGAAAATCTCTCTCACACACACACAGACACATCCTTGACCAAGTACCTCTTCCAAAATTGCCCTTTTCTCTGCGCCATTCCCATGCTTGTTCCCTATCTCCTGGCCTTCACTTTTCTTTGATGAGTAGACACTGCTTAGAGTGTTTTCTTTTGTGAAGATTTTTAAATTTTCTGTAACTTTTTCTGTGAAGAGATAAAAAAAAAAGAAGAATAAATATGGGAATGATGGGAACTTGTGCAAGTTCAACTCCCTTTGAAAATCAAATGGAGCCAAACTGCCTGGATGAGAGTTCCTGCAGGACTGCTCTGAACCCCAAGTGCTCCGTGGGATTGGAAAGGAAGCTTGTCGAGGCTAAAGCAACTCCTTCTTAGATGCTAATACGCCATGCTGACTTCTCATTAACCTCTGCTCTGTGAATGCCTCTTAGATATTTGCTTTGTTATCTGCTCCTTATGTAAGAGCTCTATCACCATAGATTCTGCTCTTGCATAGAAACCGCCCTGATGTAATCACACAAATTACAGGCTATTATGTACATAGATAGCATTGGTATTTTTGTCTTTTCCTGGAAGATCAAGTTTAATTGTCCTGCACATTAACATGAGTGCCCTTTCCCTATGGTATGTAAGCCCAGTACGAGGGGTGTAACAGCATGAAAATCTGCCTGTCTTGTTGCCACAATGACCATGCACCTGTCCATATATTCCCCAGTAAATCACCCTCTACTGACAAACTGAATTTGTCTGCCTCTGGTTTCTTGGCACTTTCTGCATTTGGGCATCACTTTGCATGTATGCACATTTAAAAAATAATTGGTGAGCTTGCCAGCACAAGCCCAGTAGTCAAAGCATGGGCAAAGGGAAGAAAGTACTGGAGTGAAAAATCTGAGGTGTGTCTCATCTATATGGGGTGGTGCTGCCCATTTGTTATATGCCCATGGATTACTAACTGAGTATAGGTATGCCTCTAAAATGCCCGAGAGCCTGGAGAACTTGTTAGTAAAAAACTACTTTATGCCCTAGGGTAAGCAAGGCCACCATGTGATATCAAGAGTAGACTGGCCATTTCTAGAACCTTTGCAAGTGACCACCATAGCACAGTTAGTTATCAGCTGAGGAAAGGGTACAAAAGGTAGATGAAGAATTATGGTTAGAACAGGATATGAAAACCTCCATGTCTATATTAGCAGTTAAATTTGTGGATAAGTTTCAAACTGAGGAGATGTAGTTGAAAACTATAACCAGCTGTCTTGTGCAGCTTGAAGGATGGAAGCTGCCCCAGCCTAAAGTGTGAGCATGTGATAGTCTATTTTTAACAATTTGAAGGACAAGAAAACAATATAGTTACACTAACTGAATAGGCAGAAAATAAAAAGACAACATTTGTATGGGTGTATTATGTACCTTGGAGAAACGAGATATGTGAGAAATAAATTTAATCTACAAAAGAGAAACTTTATTTTGCATTGAAAATTTGTAAGGCCTAGTTTTCTTGTAAATCATCAACTCTTATGAAATTATCTGTTTTGATCCATTACTTTCATTTTCTTCTGAATATAGTTATACACACATGAATTTTTTCCTCTATTGTTCTTATACACAAAGTTTATTTTTAGCTTGATATATTGTATACTGCATTAACTGTAAATCAAAACAAAACAATCTCTATGTGTTCACTTGGTCCAGAAAAGGACCATGTTCAAAGAAAAATATTGAGTAAAATTTCATAAATAGTGATTTAGGATAGAGACATGGATTTAATATACTCTCAAATAATATTTATTATAACCATCACAATATTTCCATAGTTACAAAAATAGAAAAGTATACAAAATAGTAATGATGAAAACAATATTCTCCAAATTATTGGAATTTTAGGTCCTCAGGAAAAAGAAATTACTAGAGAAGTCATTCCATTTTGTTACCTAATAACACATTATTTTTATCTGTTAACTACAACCTTGAAGATAAGATAGTTTAATGTCAGTGGCAGGGTAACATTTCATTTATTGTACATTAGTGTCAAAACATTTATAACCACTTTTATTTATCAAAATAAATTAATTAAACCATAGCCTAAATAAAGAATTTTGAAATTCACTATATGCTTCCTGGTCACCAGTAGTCAAGAAACATTTTTTGTCTAATATAGTAACCTTAGATGTGTGCTTTCTTTAAAGAGTGAGGCTAACCATTTAGAGCACATTGACTTGAATAGATATCTAGGAGTTATCTTCACTTTCCTTTGATATCTATTAAACGTTTTTATTTCTATCATATCAAGTAACATTCAAGACTTCTATGTCCTCTATCACAACAAATAACACTCAAGTTTTTTATTTCATTCTACTATTAAAATTTGCCAGCATTTTAACCAGATATTTTTTCCAACATAAGGAGCAATTGGTAAAATGATTTATATTGAAAGTTCAGAATATTTCTCTCTTACTTGAATACAGAAAAAAAATGCCCTGAATACATATTGTATGCTTACATGCATCATTGTTTTACAATTCAAGCACAAAAATCATCTTTATTTAGGTTTTCTTAATGTATTTTACATTTGCTGTTAAACTTTCAAGGAAAAATTGACATTAATCATATCCTCCTAATATTGAATGGTTTCTCCTAGATCTTATGGAGGAACCAGAAATAACGTATTTTCCTATAAACACTAGAGATTAAGTACAGCAATTAAGTAATTTGAGAACTCAATTATATCAATAATATTTGGTTTTGAAAAATTTCAAGTGCTATCAATAAAGCTCTCATTGAATATACTACCTGTCCAATCTTCAATGTTCTTGCTCTTTTGAAAATACTCTGTGTTAGTGTAAAATCTGAAAGTGTGTTTTAGTTTTTACTTATGTGAATCCCCTTATGCACACAGACTTAACGTTTTGTTATACACTTCTCCACACTTATTGCACCTGTAGTTTCTTTTTCTATGAACTCTATGGTGATTTCTAAGTTGTACATTTTAGGTAAAACTCTTTTGACATGTATTACATCTGTAAAGTTTCTATAGTATGAATTCTCTGATGTTGAGTAAGGTATGAAATAATGTAAAATATTTTGTCACATTCTTTACATTTGGAGGGTTTCCCTTCAGTATGAATTCTTTGATGTTGTCTAAGGCTTGAAGACTGGGTAAATGATTTACTACATTCTTTACACTTGTAGGTTTCTCTCCAGTATGAATTCTGTGATGTTGAGTAAGGTCTGAACTACAGATAAAAGCTTCGCCACATTCTTGACATATGTAGGATTTCACTCCATTATGAATTCTTTGATGTCGAATAAGGAGTAAATTATAATTAAAAGCTTTGCCACACTCTTTACATTTGAAAAGCTTCACTCCAGTATGAATTCTTTGATGCGCAGTAATACTTGAGGAACAAGGTAAGAATTTACTGCCTCCTTTACATTTGTAAGGTTTTTCTCCAGTACAAATGTTCTGATGTTGAAGTTGTGAACTCTGGTTAGAGGTTTTGCCAAATTCTTTACACTCACAAAGGTTTTCTTCAGTAGGGATTATGTTATGTTTTTTTGGATTGGATGACTGACTAAAAATTCCCTTATATTTATGACATCTGTTTGAATTTTCTCTAATATGAATTCCCTGATTTTGAGAATGTTTCCCTGACTGGGTAAAAGCTGCTACACATTCGTTACATTTGTAACAATACTCTTGAATATGGATATTCTCGTTGCTACTAAGGTTTAAACCTTGATTAAAGATTTTCTCATATTTTTTACACTTGTACTGGATATCTGGATATTGAGATTTCTGACATTTTCTTGAGGAAAAGTCTTGGTGTAAGGCTTTTTCAAGTGCAATACATGGATAATTTCTCTCATCAATATAAATATCCTGGTAATTATTTAGGGAAAAGTCCTAGATAAAGGACATCAAAGTTTTATTGGATATGTAATATTTTTCCAAATTATCTATTCCCTGGTATTGATTAAACAATGAAGACTGAGTAAACACCTTACTATACTCATCACAGTTGTAGATTTGGGCACAAAATGGTATTATTTGTTGGTGGAAGAATTCTAAACTTTTAACAAAGGACCCATCAAATCTGTCACATTTAGAAATATTCTCTTCAATTTTAAATCTTTGGTCTTCAGAAATATTTGAGTGAACATTTAATCCAATCCTATATCCAACATCATGGGATTTTCTGGGCCTTTCCAAAGACTGGTTATTGCATCCTTTAATACACAGTGCTGAAAAGAAATGGTTTATGATAATAGTTTAAATGACAAGTTGAGTCCAGTGAGAACAAAGATGAGTAACTTTTACAGCAAGAGAGAGACTATAGAATATATCAAATTTATTATGGAAGGTAAAGATTAAGGACTCTTAAGAGGCAACAATTTTAATTGCAAAATATGCAGAGTACTCCAAAGAAGACACAGCCTGCCAACAATTTGGAAAAGTGCCCAGAATGTCTAGTGTGGGTGTATTGTGTCAAATTTTCTCTGTATAAAGCCATTCCCTAAAGGATGGAATAGGCAGCTATTTTTTAAATGACCAAAATCTCAACAAAAATCACAAGACATCAAGGAAACCATGGTGGTCATATAGTCCAATGAAAGAACAAAATTCAAGTGACCCTAGAGAAGTGAAGATCTAGGAAATAATTTTAAGAGAATTTAAAATATCTATCTTAACGATGTTCCATCAGCTAAATGGGAACACAAAATTAAATAGAAGAAGGAAAACAATGCATAAAGGAAATGAAATTACTAATAAAATGATTAAATCTAAAAAAAAACCCCTAAAATAAAAAGTATGGCACTGAAAAACAAAATAACTGAATTTAAAGATTTACTAGATAGGGTTGACAGCAAACTTGATTTAGCAGAAGAAAAAACAGCAAGCTCGATAATAGTTCATTTGAAATTATAGTCAAGAAAGCAAAAAGAAAAAAATGATGAAAAGTGAAGAAAGCCTAAGGGACTTATTACCATCAAGCATGACAAATTAGTCATAAAGAGATTTCTATAATTATAGAAGAGTAAAAAGGGCAGGAAGTTTACATAAAGAAATAATACTTGAGAACTTCCTAAATTTGAAAGACAAAATGACATAGAATTTAAAGAAGATCAACCCACTATAATTAGGAACAATACAAAGAAACATAAAACAAGACACATCATAACCAAAGATTTAAAAGTTACAAACCAAGAGAATCTTGCAATCAGCAAGAACAATGTGATATGTCATGTACAAGGCACCACTATAGGATGATCAACAGATTTTTTTACACCTTGCAGGCCAAGAAGGTATAGGATGATATATTAAAAATACTGGTAAAATGACAACAACCAACCAGAACACTATTTCTGGCAAAATTCTTTAAAAATTAGCTAAAAATAAAGAATTTCAAAGATAAACAAAAAGCTTAATAAATTTATATCCCAACGACATACATTACATGAAATGCAAAAGAGAGTCAGTTACTCATATTAAAAAATAAAATGTGAAGCACACAGTTATATGAATATTTAAAGATCTATGGTAAATGTTATTATATACATGAATGTAGTATTCTGTGTTATCAGAATACTACTATACTGTGTTATAATATCTATGCATAAAATACTTTCAATTCTGTTATAGATTTGAAAAGATAAACCCTTAAAATAACCATAAATTTGGGTTAATGGATACATAATACAAAAAGATGTAATTTATGACATCAAGAGAATGCAACTGGGGATGTCAAAGGGAAGGGGCTCTTGTGATATTGAGTAAGGTCTGAACTACAGATAAAGGCTTTGAACTACAGATACAGTTTTCAGATTAAAATAGTTTGTTATAAATTTCAAATGTTTTGTACAGTATCTGTTGTAACCACAAAGAAAATATGTATAGTAGGTACACATCCCAATATGCTTGGGGTTTAAAGGAAAAAAACAAAAATTTAATAAAAACATAGTAGATACACAAAAGGAAACGAGAACACAATATTAAAACATGTCACTACAAAATCCAAAAATACACAAAGGAAAACAATAAAGGAAAACAAGAGTAAAGTAGCTATAAGACTGTTAGAAGTTAATATGCAATAATGACTCCTTCCCTTTCAGTAATTATTTTCTATGTAAATAAATCAAAAATATATTTTGTTTAAATAAATTCAAGAAATAAGATCTAACTCTATGCTTTCTACAGAAGACCCACTTCATATGTAAAAATACACATGGGCTGAAAATGAAAAAATAGAAAAAAATTTATTAAAATCAACATCAAATAATTTTACATTGACAAAATACACCAAAAATGTCACAGGGGACAATGAAAGGCATTATATAATGATAAAACAGTCCATTATGAAAATCTGTGGGATTCAGCCAAAGCAGTCATAAGATGAAAATTCATAGCCATAAATGCCTACATCCAAAAGAGAGAAAGATCACAAATTAACAATCTAATGAATTGTCCCAAGGAATTGAAAAAGGAAGAGCAAACCAATCCCAAACAGAGCAGAAGAAAAGAAATAACTAAGGTCAGAGCAGAACTAAATGAAATCAAAACCAAAAAAGGATAAAGATCAATAAAACAAAATGTTAGTTCTTTGAAAAGATGAACAAAATTGGCAGGCCTCTTGCTATATTAACCAGAAAGAGAAAAGGAAGGACCCCAATAAACTCAATTATAAATGAAAAACATGTTACTACAAAATGAACCAAATACAAAAAACTTATATAATAGAAATATGAAATATCATCTCTGAATACTATAAAAATTTCTATGCATATAAAATTGAATATGTTGAGGAAATGGACAAATTCTTGGAAACATACAATCTCCCTAGGCTCAATCAGGAAGACATAGTATTCCTGAACAGAACAATTTCAAGTAATGAAATTGAAGCAGCAATAAAAAAAACTCTCAACAAAAAGTTCCACACCACATGTTTCACAGCTGCATTTTACCAGACCTACAAAGAAGAACTTGTACCTATACTAGAAAATTATTTCATAACATAGAGAAGGAACGAATCCTGCCCAACTCATCCCATGAAAGCCATATCACCATGATAGCAAAATAAAAAAAAGAACACAACAAGAAAAAGAAAACTACAGACCAATATCCCTAATGAATATGGATGGAAAAATTATCGATATATAATCCTAGCAAAGAAAACTCAACTGCACATCAAAAAAATAATCCACCATGATCAAGTGGGCTTCATCCCAGATATGCAAGGATGCTTCAACATACATAAGTCTATAAATGTGATTCTCCACGTAAATATAAGCAGAAACAAAGATCATATGATCCTCTCAATAGATGCAGAAAAAGTATTTGGCAAAATTCAGCACCCTTTTATAAGAACTCATAAGAAAACAGACATAGATAGAACATACCTCAATATTATAAAAGCTATATATGGCAAACCCACAGCCATCATACTGAATGGGTAAAAATGGAAAGCATTCTTACTTAGAACTGGAACCAGACAAGGTTGCCCACTATCACCAAATTCTACACTATGCTGCTTACAAGAAACTCATATTTGTTTTATGGACAAAAGACTAAAAGTGAAAAAATGGAAAAGGAAAATCCATGCAAATTATGTTTAAAAAATAGTACAGGGTAGTTATATGTGACAAAATATGCTTCCAGGCAGAATCTTTCATAAAAGAAATGTGTACTATATAATAATAACAAAGATTAATTTGTCAAGAGGATGTACAATGAAACATACGCATGAAACACTGAAGCTCCTAAATGTATAAAGTGAACATTAACAGAACTGTAGGGAAATATAGAAAGGAATACAATAATAAAATGGGATTACACTACCATACTTAAAACAATGGATAGGTCATTCATACAGAAAAGAGTGCACTTGTAAAACACTATCGACCAAATTCACCTTAACAGACAAACATACAACATTTCATCCAAAAATATGAGAATATGTATTCTTCTCAAGAATACATGGAATATCCTACAAGATAGAGCAAATGTTGGGCCAAAACTAGTCTTTTCAAATTTAAAAAGATTAAAAGTATATCAAGTTTTTCTTTCTGATTATAATGGTATAAAACTGGAAATCACTAGCAGAAGAAAAATTGGGAAACTCACAAACAACTGGACAGGAAAAAACATGCCCCTGAATAAACAGTGGGACAACAAAAACAATCAAAGGGAAGTCAAAAAGTATTTTGAGATAAATGTAGTTAGAACACCACAAATGAAAGCTTCTGGGATGCGATTAAAGCAGTACTAAGAAAAGTATGCAATGATAAGCTTTGACATTTAGAGAAAAAGAAAAAATTAAATAAACTTAACTTTCATCCCCCAAAAATTTAAAGAGAAAGAACAAAATAATCCCAATGTTTGCATAATAAAGGAAATAACAAATCTTATAACAAAAAATTTTAAATAGAGACTAGAAAGACAATAGAAAACACTAAAGTAATTAACAGTTGAGTTTTTTAAAGGAAACAGAATTGAAAAAATTTTGGTTAGATTAACAAAGGGAAGAATAACAAAAGGACTGAAAAATTATAAATGGAAGAGAGAACATTAAAACTAATCTCACAGAAATACAGAAGATAATAAGACACTCAGAACGATTTATGACAACAAATTGGATAAACTAGAAGAAATAAATTCCTCAAACAAAAAACCCACCAAGATTAAATCATGAAGAAGAAATACTAAGCAAACCAACCAACCAAACAAACAAAAATCCTTCTTACCATAGAATTAAGTATTATAAAATTCTTAAGACTCAATTTAACTAAGGATTTGAAAGATCTGTTCATAAAATCTGACATTAAAGAATGTAATGGAAGAAGATACAAATAAATAAAAAGATATCCCTTGTTCATGGATTGGAATAGTATAAAATGTCCATACTATACAAAGCAATCCACAGTCTCTATTAAAATCCCAATGACATTTTTTGCAGAAATAGTAAAAAATTCAAAACTTTCTATGAAACCACAAATGACCCCAAATATCCAACACAATCTTGAAAGAGAACAAAGCTGGAGTCTTTACACTTCTTGATTTCAAACTGTTACAAAGCTATACTAACCAAGAGTCTGGTATTGACATAAAAAGACTCTTATATCCATGGAAAAGAATTGAGAAGGGAAAAAATAAACCCACATAAGTACACCAACAACTAGTTTTTCACAAGGGCACCAAGATACACAAAGGAGAAAGTATAGTCGCTTCAATAAATAATGATAAAAATTGGCTATCTTGATGTACGAGAATGAAACTGGACATTGATACCATATACAAAAATTAACTCAAAATGGATTAACATTAAACGTAATACCAGAAATTATATAACTTCTAGAAGAAAGAATAGGGAACAATCTCTTTGACATTAGCCTTGACAATGCTTTTCTATCACACTAAAAAAGCAGAAGTAACAAAAGCAACAAAAAGAAAAGAACAACCGAGACTACATCAAACTAAAAAGTTTCTGCACACCAAATGAAAAAAAACAACATCAAAAAGCAACACAAGGATTGGGAAAAATATATCTGATGAATGCAATCTTTAAAATATATAAGGATCTCAAATAACTCAATAGCAAAAAAAAGTAAATTAAAATTTAAAACATACAAAGGACATGAGTAGATATTTCTACAAAGGAGACATAAAAGTGGCAAATACATTTATGAAAAAATGCTCAATATTATACATTTGGGAAATGCAAGTCAAACCACAGTGAGATATAATCTTACACATTATAATTTCTGTTATCAAAAAGAGAAAATAAATGTTGGCATGGGTAGGGAAGGGGAAGGAGAGAATGAGGCAATGTGGCAGCTGCCGATCAGCTTGGGTCTGTGGGCCGGGAGGTGACCTGAGGGAGGTGGGAGCCTGGTACCCTGTCTACAAACTAGTACAACCTTTGTGGAAGCAATAAGGAGATACCTCAAAGAGACACAAGTAGATCTACCATTTGATCCAGCAATCCCATTACTGGGCATCTACCGAAAAAACACAAAAGACATTCTATAAAAGAAACATCTGCATTAGAATGTTTATAGCAGCACAATTCACAATTGCAAAGATGTGGAAATAACCCAAGTGCCCATCAATACATGAGTGGATTAATAAAATCTGGTATATGTATACCATGGTGTTCTACTCAGACACAATAAACAATTGTGATCCAGCACCTCTTGTATTTTCCTGGATAGAGCTATAACCCATTCTACTAAGTCAAGTATCCCAAGAATGGAAAAACAAGCATCATATGTACTCACCAGCATATTGGCATTAACTGATCAATACTTAAGTGCACATATAGGAATAACATTCATCAGGTATTGGGCAGGTGGGAGGGGAAGGAGAGGATGGGTATATTGATACCTAATGGGTGCGGTGTGCACATTCTGGGGGATGGACACGCTTGAAGCTCTGACTCGGTTGAGGCATGGGCAATATATGAAACCTAAACATTTGTTCCCCCATAATATGCTGAAATAAAAAAATATTAAAAACAAAACAAAAAAAACAAAGTATCACTGAATGAAAAATAAAAAGAAGGCATTAGATTTTAAGATGCAAGCAACATTATTTTATGTCACTAAATTTATAGAATCACACTAAACTGGAGTTCACTTGCAAGTCACCTCAAAAAATAATATAAATATGAAGGTCAAACATAAATATTTATTTTTTTGGTACAGTAACACCCAATTTTTTTTTCTGAAAGCAGGACTCTGAAACTCATTCATACAAAGCACAAGCTCCCAAGAGATATTCTAAAAGATAAGAATAAAACCTTTATGTATATTAAATATTCTGGAGGTAAGTGATTCTCACCCAAAGAGACCAGGTTTCTGTAGTTCTCTAACATCACATCCCTATACAAATTCCGTTCAGCAGGGCCCAGGTATTCCCACTCCTCTGGAGAGAATTCTATGGCCACATCCCTAAATATCAATAGCCCCTGAAATAATAATAAATAGATAAATAACACATTGGCTGCGTGCCCTTTGGCAGAGTTCTTAGGGTCCAGGTATTTCCACTCCTCCTGAAAGAATTGTATGGGCACATCCCTTAATGTCAACAGTTTCTGAAAAAATAAGTAAGTAAGTAAAGTATTGACCATATGGCCATGGGCAGAGCTCTTAATTTGACCCAAGATAATAAGAGATTTAAGAGTACTGGCTCTGCCATATATGAATTACCTGAATTACACAAGAAGATATATTTTAGCACAGTAGTATTCTTAAGATATTCTCTACCTCTGTGGAAAGAGAATGTAATATGATTAATAAAATTAATATAGATACTATGATTACATAGAATTTAAAATGTAAAGTATCAACACAGAAATACACAATTGTGAGTGCTATATTTATATCATACAGAATCAGTTGTGTATATTCCACAGATGGAAAAGTCATGGTGAGTTAGAAGCATATTTCTCAAATTTTATTATGTACAGCAATAAATGGGAGATCTTATTATAATTAATCTTCCTTTTCTTTGTATTAAGTGTTTATATTAGTATGTGATATATAAATGTACTGTCTATAAAAAACGTTTTAAAAAATGCCAGGTCTTTTAGGACTCCAGCTGGTCTCCATATATTATGTTCTGTTCTTGTACACGTTTAAACTGATGGACAAATTACATCAAAAAAATTTCAGAGCTCAAACCGTCAACCTGCCCACTATAGAGTTAAAATATAGAGTTTGTTAAACATTTTTTCCTGCCTACTTGTAAACTGTGGTTGTTAGGTTATTGGTATTGAAATAAAAGTCAGTGTCTATATTAACATTTATTCAAAGTCAATTGAAATAGCCAGTTCTGGCAATAATGTAAACATTAAAAACTCATTTGAAACTGAAAATAAAAAAGATTAAAGAGGCCTTTAAAGAAAACTCAAATACCATAAAAGCTGCTTTATCCAAAACTTTAGTCCATAATTTTCATTACATTACCTGTTGGGATGACTACATATGAAAAGTTCCAACTTTGTCAAAAACAAGTTGATTTAACCATCTTTTTACCAAATACTCTGAATATGGGCTATAAGCCAAAAAAAAAGACATATTTGTGTAATACTGCCTGGTTCCAGTACTTCCTCAGGTCTAGGAAGATATGACCCCTTATAGGTACCTTATATATAGTCTTTTGTAGTTCTATATCAAAACAAGCCAGATCAAATTAAATATAAGATTCTAGTGCAGTGGTCTCCAACATTTTTGGCACCAGGGACTGGTTTCATGGAAGACAATTTTTCCATGGATGGGGAAGGGGGATGGTTTCAAGATGATTCAAGAGCATTACATTTATTGTGTACTTTATTATTATTATTATTATTGAACTGTAATATATAATAAAATAAATATATAACTCACCGTAATGCAGAATCAGTGGGAGACCTGAGCTTGTTTTCCTGCAACTAGACAGTCCCTTCTGGGAATGATGGAAGACAGTGACACTCGAATTTTGTTGCTTATGTCCAGTTTAGTCCTTAATTACATTTTGGTTGCTGTCACTGCAGAAAACCATGCTTCACAAAGATAGGGTGTTGGAAATGGAAGCAGGCTTTTCAGTGCCTTTGTGGCAATCTCAGGATATTCTGCCTTGGCTTTTTTTTTTCTTTTTTTTTAATTTCAGCATATTATGGAGGTACAGATTTTAAGGTTTCAATAAATGCTCTTTACCTCCCCTCCCCCCACAAGTCTGAGTTTCCAGCATGAACATCCCCCAGATGGTTCACATCTCACTCATTATGTATGTATATACCCGCCCCCCTCCAACCTCCCCCCTGCCCAATACCCTATTACTGTAGTACCTGTGTGTCCACTTAGGTGCTGCTCAGTTAATACCAGTTTGCTGGTGAATATATGTGGTGATTGTTTTTCCATTCTTGGGATACTTCACTTAGTAATATGGGTTCCAGCTCTAACCAGGAAAATATAAGATGTGCTATATCACCGTTGTTTCTTAGAGCTGAATAGTCCTCCATGGTATACATATAACACATTTTATTAATCCATTCATGGATTGATGGGCACTTGGGCTGTTTCCACAGCCTTGCGATTATGAATTGTGCTGCTATAAACATTCGAGTGCAGGTGTCTTTTTTGTAGAGGGTCATTGGATCTTTTGGGTAGATGCCCAGTAATGGGATTGCTGGGTCAAATGGTAGATTCACTTGTAT